>OFHU01000482.1:0-62450 GCA_900245905.1 Lacerta viridis
TGCAGCGTACATCAGAGCTGCTTTTCTTCCTTGGTGTAAGAATATGGAGGATTATCCAGCATGTGTAAGTGTGCTCCTTGCCACAGGTTTCCTAGGGAAATCATGGTACTGAGGCTCCTTTTCTTGGCTATTGCAGAGATGTTTCAGCAGTTTTTTGTTAGCATTTGTGCCCATCACCCCAGATTGATTAAAAGTGGGAAGCAAAAAATGTTTTTCCCATAACTTGCTAGGAGGGTACTGTAGACCAAAAGCAGTTTGGAAGCTCCCTTTATTGAGCAGTAAGGCCTTCTGAGGGACTTCAAGTGACCCCTCCAGTATGCCTTGAGGTTTTAGCTGCTAATCCTACCCCAATAACCTTTGGGCTTTGTATAGTTAGAGGCAGACTTGATACCCAAAGAGCAAGGCACCCTTTGGGGGCCACAACTTCTGGTAGCAGAATGGCTCCTTGTAAATGCATGGGCAAAGCAAACTGGCATCTCAGAAGCAGGGTTCATGTTGAGGACTGGGCAGGAAAGGTTTGGTGGCTGGCTCTTGATGGTGAAACCTGTAGAGCAGTGTTTTCTCTGAGGATTGCACCTTGGCAAGTTAAAAGGTGGAGCAAGTGGAACCCAAACTAATGGATGTTTCGCATGCCGCTTCTGTGTTCAAAGGATACCTTCATCTGACCTCTTGTCTGTGTCCATTTGGGGTTATGGTGCAAAGTTCTCTACCGTTCGTTTAATATTTAATCTGTTGGGAGGTCTTGCAGATGACCATGGTATCTGTACAGCCTCTTTGTTTGACCTGAACAAGAAACTTTGTGATCCCTCCAAAACTCTGGCCTGCAAGAGGTGGGGGCAGGGGGCAGGAAGGGAGTCATATCAACCTAAGTAATAAAGTGACTGTAATCACAAAGTTCCCTGTTCTGAAGTTTGCACTATTTGGAGTGAGCAGTACAAGTGTGTCTTGGAGGGGAGAAAGAACTGGTATATACAATTCATGTTTCAGGCAAGAGATTGTGAATATACACTACCCACCTATGGGGTAACTGGATAGCAGAAAACTCTCTCTCCTGGGCTCCCAAAGCAATGGCTATGCAGAAACTGTCTCTGCACGGACCACTCTCATCTGCTGCTGGAGAGGTGCTAACATTCCTATTGGAAGCGGCCTGCTGCTGCCTCGTGGATCTGGATTAGCTATGAGTTCTTAAAATTCCTTCATTTGGTGCACAAGTCTGGAGATCAGAGGCTCTTGCTGCTGTATGTGTGTTTTTGTGTGTGTGTGTCTATATTTATATATATATATAGACACACACACATACATATCCATACTGATGTGGGGTTTATAATTCAGCAAACTATGTCTTCAGTTTACTGTTTTATGTAATGTCCAAGACTTGTTCATATTAAACCACTGTGAAGCCAATATGTCTGTGTTCTCTATCAGTCACAGGTTTTTCTAAGTACTTTTGGGTAAATCTTTAGAAAGGAGTCATTACTCTCTTACATGTCAAACATGTCATTTGTGTGATGATTGAGTCTGAGGATTTATTTTTTATTTGCACTTGGGTCTGCTCAGGCAGTAGCCTCTGGTGCCCCTTGGGACTCACAGCCAGCACAAGACAGGAAGACCAGCAGGAGCAATAGCATAGGCAACTGATACTAGTTTGTCCCCTGTCCTCCATGCTGAGTTCTACAAAGGCAACATTAAGCTGTGGTCTCCTGAGTTGTTGCCTCTACACCACACTGGCTTTAAATGACATTCTTTTAGAATCATAGAATTGTAGAGTTGGAAGGGATCTTGAGGGTCATCTAGTCCAACCTCTTGCAGTGCAGAAATCACAACATAGTATTCTGGGCACTGCAGTTGGCTAGGTGTTGCTAGGAATTGTAACTCTAAACTACAGTGCCTAGAATTCTTTGGAGGAAAGAGTTTTCTTTAAAGATATAGTGTGCACGTAACCTGACAGTAAGATGAAGGGAGCTGACAGCAGCACCCCATGGGCTAGTGACAAGTAAAAAGGCAGGGTGGGTGGTGGAGGGGGCACTGTCTGAAGTTGGTGGGGCAGTTACCCATTTGCCCAGCTGGGCTAGCCTCTGCTGCTGCCAAGCCTAGATCCATGGACATTGCAGCCATTTTCCCCACATTTCTTCCAAGATTTGCACAGCTTCCTAGCACTTTTCTCTCGGCTCCTTCAGCAGGCATTGCAACACACTTCGGCTACATGCACACTGTACCTTTAAAGTACATTCAAAATACAGTACATTTCCACCCTCAAAGAATTCCAGGCACTGCAGCTTGTTAAGGGTTGCTGGGAATTATAATTCCGGCAGCGGTGAATTACAGTACCCAGAATTATTTGAGGGAGGGAATGTGTTTTAAATGTGCCTTAAAGGTATATTGTGTACATGGCCTCTACTTTATTGCATTCTGCCATTTTCCCAAGGAGCTTAAGGAGATGAACTTGGTTCCCCCTGGTTGTATCCTCACAACAACCCTGTGAGGCAGGCTAAGCTGTTGGTAAGGTACTGGAGAGCAGCATCCCAGGAGCTGGCAGAGGTTGTGGAGGAGCAGTCAGCTAAGTTTGCAAAAAGGCAGCTGAGACCTGTGCCGGCCTTGCCCTTGCCCTTGCCTTCCAATCGCCCCACCTGGAGAGCTAAGGTTTTGGAGGGCACACAGCCACTGTTTCTCTTCAGCAGGGCTCAAGGAAGTTGTAGAATGTCTACCCAACCATGGCTTCCTTGTGAACATGGAAGACTCTCACACGATGCCTTCTTAGAGGCTGCTGTATCCGGGGGCCACGCTAGACATGAGATTAGGCCTAGTCTCCCTGTCACAGGAGCTATTACAAAAAATAAACAAAGAGGATCAAGCAGTTCTGAGGTCACCTTGTCCAGGTATTCAACATCTGACCCAGCTGATGGGGAGCATAGTCTCATGCATGGACATTGTACCATGGTCTCGTCATCACTCCTGCAGTGGCAGGTTCTTCTGTTCCAGGAAGAGATTACATATTGGTTGCATTGAAGAATGAGGTGTTATCCCATTACCAGGTAATTCCTCCAATGGTGGCTCTCTTCAGCACTCCTATGGGGATGACAGATGTGGGATCCTTCCAGGGTCCTGATAACTGGGTACAAGGGGAGCTTCATGCCTGGGGTTCTGGGCAGAGGATGAAAGGATGCAGAGTGTGAATCTGCTGGAACTGAGGGCAATCTGACTAGTTCTCTTGGCCTTCCACCATCACCTGGAAGGGATGGGTGTCCTGATACACACAGGCAATGTTCATGCAAAAGCTTATATTTTCCATCAGGGCAGATCCAGATCCCTGACACTGCTGCAGGAGGCAAGATGTCTGCTCAACTGGTTGGAGAACTACCTCACATCTATCACTACAGAACACGTATTGGGTGTGTCCAATATCAAGGTGGATTGGCTGAGTTGCCAGGACGTGTTCCAAGCAGAATGGAGTATTCTGCCCTTGGTGTTTGAACAGATAGTGGCATGCTTTGGTCAGCCCTGTGGGGACCTGTGTGCAACTGAGCAAAACAAAGTGAGCAGCTTCTTTTCAAGTTCCAGTGTCCAACAGCAAAAGGCATAGGCTCCCTCATGAGCACTTGTGACAAGGGTCTCTTGTATGCTTTCCCCTTAATGGTAGTGATTCAGCACACACTCCAGAAAGTAAGGCACTAGAGGGCAGAGATCATTTTCATAGCTTCCTTTTGGCCCAGGGAAGAGTGGTTATCAGGGGTTGCCTTGGGCTTTTCTAGGTTGGTCACATATTCTCTTCCACTACAGCAAGTGGCTTACCAATGGGGTAGGGTCTGAAGCTATTCCCACACATCTGAATAACTTACAAATCCCATCTGATGATCCCCTCTTCCCTACAGGAAAATGTGACATTGGACCTACCATGAAGGTCCCTTTTCTGCTGGGATGGAGGGGATCCATCCTCCCTAGGCTAGTTTTGGCTATTGGCTATGGGATGGGCAAATTGGTTCATATGATTTTTTTAAAATTTATTTTTGGTATTCTCTTTAGTTGCACATATTCTTGTTCTGTGTTGAAATACTTCTAATTTCAGTTCAAATTTTTATTTTTATTTTTTACTGAACATTCCTCAAGGGTTGAAGTGCCCTGATCTACTGGCCCAAAGGAGGGCTTATGGGAGTGGTTGGGTGAAGGGATGCCAAAGAAGGATGCCCCAAATGCCAGAGTGAACAGTTCTAGTGCTTTATTAAAAAAAAAAAGGTGTAGATTTACAGCAAATCAGCCTGCCAGGTTTCCCATCCTTTCCCGATGCAGGGCATACAATGCAGCGAGGAGATGGCTTATCTGTACCCACACATACATATTTTAATCACAAAGCAGCATACATCAATATACCCTAAACCTCCCATCACACCTGACTGGTGAGACCATAGGTGGCAACTGTCCAAAGCTTTCTCCCTCTCTGGGCCTAGAGCCCAGCATCCCAAAATAAGCGCAGCATCAAAGCAAGCTTGTTAGCATACATCAAACCAAAGAAACATATATGAGCTTAGTCACACAACTACCAATTAGTTTTGGGTTATCTTGACTGCCAAAATGGCACCTGCAGACCTTCTGGATAATATCTTCACCTTTGGTTCAACACGTTAAGTTCTTGCATTTTTCTCAGCTGGTGCTTTGTACCCATGGGATGCAATGCTTTCCCCTGAGATTAGCATTATTATATTTTATTCTGAGCTGGATTACTTTGTCCACTGGGGGTGCATTGCCCTCCCATTGTGAGGTTGTTGGCTGTTGGCAACTGCCTGTCTTGAGTCAAGGGAGTGTGCCTCCAGGGATGAAGTCAGACTGCAGCATTTGCAGCACTGAAGTGACCTCCCAGGGGCACAACTCTTAAGCAGTGTGCATGGAGGTCCTGGGCTGCCAGGCGACAAGACCTCCCTCTTGGTTTCACTGATGTCCAAAGGAAAGCAGAGCAATACATTTGGCACTGGCTTGGCTGCAGAGGTTGCTGGAAGGAGGTGTACAAGGTGCCACCCAACCATCTTCGTGTCTCCACTCCGGATTTGTGTAGGGTTTACTCCTGAAGCTTTTCTAACAAATGAGTATAGGCACAAGACAGTGAAGGTTTAGGATCTGAGTTTTCTTTCTCCTAGATGGGCTGTCTTCCCAGGTTGATGAGCCTCATCTGCCCCTCATTTCCCTCTGCAGCACACGCAGTTACCACCTTCTTGACTGTCAAACCCACAATTGGCCTTGTCTGCTCAATCCACTGGAGCCTGTCTTTGCATGCAAGGGAAGACCCTGAGGTACTGGGCGGTAAGATCTGCTTAATTTGCATATTCCTGTCTATGGAGCAAGTGGGAACGACAACCCATCGAAGGGATCCCCTCCATCCTGTGCAGAAAATGGACCTTCACAGGAGATCCAATGTCACACTTTAACCTCTCTTTGGTGGGCCTCTGGTAGATGATCTTCATCCTTTCATTATGGCTCAGCTGATTAGGGAAAGCAGCCTACTACCTGAGACAGGGAGACGCCTACTGGTGGGAGCATGGACCAATCTGGAAGGGCAGGTAGGGTCCAAAACCGAGGCTGCTGCAGAGGAACTGCCCCTAGAAATTGCCTCCTTCATAGGAAGGAGTGGAGGAGTTCTCCCAAGATCTATGCAGAGACCATGACAGAGGCAAACCATCAACCAGTCTTGTAGGATGGAGAGGGTTAGTTTGCCATAGACCACAGCCTGATTCCTGCCCTGCAGTGCCACCTTAGCACCTGGCACTGTGATGCCCTGGACACGCCACCACCCTCCTCCACATCCGCATCCTGTACCACAGCAGCTTCACTGGGGAGCGTGCAGCCATTGCATCTCTGCAGCCATCTCTCCATATCAAGGGTGGGAGGCTAAAACTTTCTGGGCACTCCTCAGAAAGTCCCAGGGAGGGAGACTTAAGAAAGCAGGCCTTCAGAAAGTATCTGCTATCTCCTGTTTGATTGTCTTTCACCAGACCATTGGGTAGAGTTTGGAGGCTCTGTGGAAGTGTTGCCAATACAGATTCCATAAACAGGTCTATTTGGTGCACTTTAGCTTCATATTCACTATTTTCCAGTTCTATCCTTTTGTCCCTATCTGTTCCTGAAGTTCTTGGGTTCATGATTCTTTCCTAATTAGGCTGCTTTGTGCAGGCTGAAGTACTGCATGTTTCTTAGAAGCTTCTGTTAAACTGCTTAGCTGCTCAGAAATATATTGTAGTTCTTCACAAATAAGCTCTTTCTCAATTTTCTCAGCATCTTGTACTCTCTCCAAGGCCTCTCTCAACTATTCAATTTGCCTCTCCTGGCCTCCTATAATTGTTTTGCTTTCCTCTTTTGCAGCCAAAGCAAATTATACTTACATTATATGTCCTGCAGCTCACTTGTGAGCCCTTTTATGCACTCTGTCTTTTGGCTAGTTGACATCATCATCCCCTGGATGTGGTTCATCAGGTCTGACACAACTTCCTTATCAGCAGCATTTGTTCAACTTAATGAGTGCATCTCCATTTCAGTTTTTGCTCTCTCTTCATCTGTTTCCTCCAGTTTTGCTCTTGTTTCTTCTTGCTCATGAAATGCCTTCAAAGCTCTTGTTCATTCTACCTCTTGAAGCATTTTCTGAAAGGCAGTCTCTTTGCTTCTATGGTCAATCAGGACTTTTTCTAACTCTGATTTAACTTTTAGTATGTCTTCTCATGCTGTGCCCGTTGCAGCATGGATGAATTAGATTGAAGTAATCACTTACAGTTTCTGGCGTTTGAAGGCTTTATTCAAGCAGGAACTTTTAACAGGATGAGTAGAGATGAGAGAGAGAAAGTAGCCAGCATCTTGTCTGGAGAGAAGAACAAACAGAATGGTTCAGCTTTTGGGGTGGAGTTCACCTAGACAGAGAGCTACAAACATTGCCACATAGGGCCGTTTTAAGGAGATCGGCCACCGTGGCGCAGCGATCCCTCCGCCGCCCCCGGCGTACCGCCTCTTTCGCTTTCCCTGAGCCTCTTTGGAACGCATCCTGAGCTCGGACTCTCGCGGCCACCTACTCGCTCGCCAGTGCAAGACGCGCGTCCGCGGAGCCTCGTTAACTCTTGGCGCTCCCGCGAAGGCAGGGGGAGAGACGCCGGGGGGGGGGAGAGCCAAGGCGGCACTTCCGGCACTTCCTCCCGGTGGCGGGGTGGTCTTGGCGGATGGTCCAGAGAGCCGTGTCGAGTGCAGACGAGGCGTCGGGTTTCACTTTGGACGCTGCTGCTCCTGCTCAGCCATGGTGAAAATCAGCTTCCAGCAGACGGCGGAGGGCTCGCGGGGGCGCCCCAGGGGGCCTGGCGCCCTGGCGCGCTGCGCCACCCAGCCCCTATGACGAGACGGCCCTGTTGCCACACAAACTCAAGAGAATGAAATTTATTTGCTTTTCTCCCAACAAGTTTTCATTCAGCAATTTCCTTCTCTTTCTCTTTGGTCTTTAATATCTGCATACTTTGTGGCAGTGATATTTCTTCCTGTCTTCACTTCTTCAAGTTGGTTCTGTTGTTTTCCATTAATACCTGGATCTGGTTCATCATATCTCATACAATATCCTTAGCACAATTGTTTTCTGTAGAGAAGCAACAACTTCTTCAGAAGCTCCAGATTCTTGCTCCAGATTCTTCTCACATCTTGACGCCATTTAAGAATACTGTTTCTCTAGGTCCATGATTTCAAGAATTTTCAGATGTTCCTTGGAATTATGTTCTTTATCATCTTGCAATTTCTGATTATGTTTTTTTTTTCACTTTCCAATAGTCCCAATACATTCCAAAGCTCAGTTTTTGGTGCTTCAGATTCTTGCTTCCTATTGGTGAGCTGCTGTGTTAGCTGGTCAGTCTCAAATTTTAATATTTCCTTGAGAATGCCATAGTCATATTGCAGGTTTGTCTTTCTTTCAAATATTTCATATTCAAATCTGACACCATCACGTTGCAGTTGCACATTCAAATGTCTGACAGAAAGTTCAGAAATTGTTTTTTCTTGGATTCTTCTTAAATTGTCTCCATTTTTACAGCAGAGAGCTCTGTGCATGCAGACTGAATAGCATGATGCCTTTATTACTGACCTCAGCAGTGCCACTTCTCTCTGTGGTGCAGAAGATTCAGGGTCACAACTCCAGGCTGCCTCCACTCCTGGTGAATTTTCTTCTTTCCTTACTCACCTGATTTTTGAGGAAGAGTTCCTGGGGATGTGCTGACACCCTTAGTCAACTTTACCCCACAGTCTGAGGCTGAAAGTGAGAAAAGTCTTTCCAGCACCAAGGGTGCTCCCTGAAATCCTTTCAGGGGACTTCTTCCCTGGGGAGGGAGCTTTCTGTTGCTGCTCCTACTGGGCTTCCTAAGCAGGGTCTCCTTGTCAGAAGGAACCAGTCTGTGGGCAGAGCTGCTCAGGCTAAAGGCCAGGTACTGGCCAAGGTAAATGCAGAAAGAGAAGTAGGGAAAGGGTTTTGAGGCAGTAATGCCCACCTTGAGTCTCTCCAGCTGGTTTGGACAACTGCCCCCATCCCTGACCCCTGACTGTGCTGCCTGGGTCTGATGAGAGATGGAGCCCAGGAACACCTGGAGGGTACCAGGCTGGGGAAAGATGTCGTGAGGTGGAAGGCAAAAGGAAGGCAGACAGCCAATCCCGGGGTCCGTTCTCCTTCACCTGCATGCCACATTTCCAGAAGGTAGCTTCTAGCTTAAGGCTCACATGAGCTGTCATGCATTAAACTGAGGAAGCAGCAGTGGCTCAACAGAACTCACAAGTTAGGAAGTCCTGTGTTATAGTCCCCATCCTATTGTTATGTCCAGTTTGTGGGGAGAATAGTGCAGTTTCCCTGTGGGTGGGCAGCCTGCAGAAGGATGACATGTGGGCCCAGGAAAATGGCTTTGTTGGGGGAGCCTCAGAACTTGTCATCAGCATGTTCGTTCCCCATTGCAGCAAAGTGGGAACTGTCTTGCAATTCAGGCTTGTGGCACACAGGTAGAGGTGAGTCCTTTGTATCTTAAGATGCCTGGGAGAAGAGAGCAGTGGGTGGGGGCAGCTTCTCTTCCTTTTCAGTCTCCTCTGATATTTGGGCCATGTGACTTCCTGGCAAAGCAAAGGATTTCCCCAGGAGCAGAGTCTCCTAACCAACCCCTCATGAAATTTGGCAAAGAACTTTCAGGAAAACGACTCCCACCTTTGGGCAGTGAATTGGCTTGGCTTATGGATGCCAGGGTGAGTTCCGCATGGGAATGGTCTGCTTATGCTAATTTCTAATGGGTGCTTGTGCTAATTAGCTTGGGGTGTGCATCCTCTGGACCACAAAATATCTGACTGGTCTTATATCCTTTTCCTGCAAGGCTGCAGTTAGGTTAGTGAGTGGAAGGCTATTGCCTATCTGGTGTATCAGTAGTACTGTAGACTTAGGCGCCTAAACTTTCCAGATGGCAAATCCTGATAGTTGGGGTCAGGATGCATATGGCATGGGTTGGGGAAAGAGGGAACTCATTTATAAACTCAAGAGCTAGTTATATGTTGGGGTAGGGGAGGAAGAGGGCTGGGTAGACTCTTATGGTCTGTGAGAGCTTTTGGCATTTTCCTCAAGAGCTGTTACACTGCATGCTAGTATGAAGGTGAAAACCAGTACCTTTCCATTGTGTGGGGGGTGTTGGTCTGAATGGAGATGCCTTAGGACTCAACTTGATGCCTGTCCTAAATTGGTGTTTGTGGTTTTTGCAGCTGGGACTAAGAAGAAAGCATTAGGTGAAGGATCCCACCAGAGGTCATCTCAGTTAGACAAGAGTGTGCAAGGAAAGCAGTCTCAGCAGTGATAGTGGATCTTAATATTTCTCCTAGAGAGATAGAAAATAGGTGCGGCACTGAAGCTGTTGTGTGTTTGGAAGAGGAACTATGTTGACCAGCCAAGGGAAACCATAACTGCCTGGCGAGGCAGCTCTTTGTCTGCTTGGCCTTGTGTGGGATAGTGGAATTCATTGGCTTCCCCAAGCAGAATGCTGGCCACCCAGGGCCACAGCACAGATGCTCTTTTCCTGAGTAATAGCAGCTCTTTTGGCTGAGGTGTGGCATGCCTTCAGGGATGGCCGCTTCCAATCTACCAGGGCGCCTTTTCTCTGCTGGAGAAACAGCTTGCACCAGCAGAGGGAGGCAGCACTCCACAGATAAAAACACTGTCATACAAGCAGTCCTCTACAGCTGAAAAACATGCAGTATCCTAGCACTGCATGATAGAGGGGGAAACTGCTTTGGCTGGGAGGGGGCTGGAAGTGACCAGATTCCAGATGAGGGGAAGAATAAAGCTCTAGGCTTTAGTTTTATGTTGGAATGGAGATGTAAAATAACTTGTTTTGTATTCATCTCAGGCCAAGACATCCACACTTGGGAGCTTGATGGTGGCTGAAGAGATCCTCAGTGATTTGGGATCTGTTGCAACTTCCTCTTGGTTAAGGCCAGCTGGGTGTGTGGAGGATTGATTTAATAAAGTCCACTTTAACCATTTAAATTGCCAAAAAAAAGAACCTATTTAAAAAGTGACTTTTTTATTTCGCATAATCCAAAACTTTAGGTAGTGCAATTTATATACTTTAGAAGCAATTGTGAGACCCAGATTTCCATTTTGTGCTTCTATATTTGCTTGAGTGTTAGGTAAGACTGTTTACTTGAAAGCGACATGTCCAGCAGTTCTCAGAATCAAGGCTGGTTACATTAACCGAGCAAAGTGGGGATTTGTCTCCATAACATGAAACTGAATGCCGTGTTGACAGTCTAAGTCAGGATGACTAACCCTGCGATACATACATATTTCATTAAATGGATTAATGAATAGTCGTTGGTGGATGGGGTCAGGGCAACCTCTCCTTTGCCTTGAAGCTCGCTCTGAGAGGCAGGGGGAATGGCCTTTGGCCAATGTCAGAAGCTTGTGTGTTTCCTTTCTCTCCAGTCCTAGCAATTAGTTTAGACATTGTATTATGTTAAATTACATTTTCAGGAGTGGTTTTTTTGGGGGGGAGATTTCAATAAATGGAATTTGCAGAACTATCTAAGTGAAAACTGAAGGACTCTGCTTTAGGAAACACATTTTACAGCCCTTACCTGGACTGAGTCCAGCCCTATGGCTCGTACAGGCAGGCACAATCCACTCTTTCGCAAGAGGCTATCGGTCAAGCTGACTTTTCCTGCTGTAATGGACATGTCACAATGTTTGTTACAGATATATTTTTATGTATTTTATTAGGTCATTTTAAAAGATTGGCAACATTCTGAGTATTTGTATTGAATACAGATCACATTCTGTGAATGAGCACATTCTGTGAATAGGACTCCTTAATCATTTGAATGAGACATAGCAGAAGGAACATCAGCAGGGCTTGGCTTGATAACTTTCTTCTAAGAAACCACTGTTTGCTTTTTCCCATCATACTTCACCTTTTTATTGTAATCCTTGGCATAAACACCCAGAGCAATATTCTTAGTATTTTGTATACGTTTCTCTCCACCACCCCACCACCCCGCACATGGTGGAGGCACATCTTCCCAAGGTAAAATAGTATTTAACTGTGAAATTCTGTATAATTCTACAAAATTGTCAAGTGTTCCCATAGGTATGGACCTGCTTCTCTATGCTGGGTCTCCTACCTGTGAATTCTCTACAGCTCTGATATTGGAAAGATTTGGGTAAATTAAGCACAAGATCAGCACCAGGGCTGGGTGATATTTGGTTTTCAACTTCACAATATATCACGAGCTAAACATCATGATGTAATGATATATCATGAAATCTGAAATAAGGATGGAGTTATGTAGAGGCATTGGCTGGCTTCATGGTTTTACCCACATCATGATTTTTTCAAACACACATATGGCCCAAAAAAGTACTGTAGCAATTTTAAGATTCCACTGAGTAAAGAGAGGAAATTTTATGGTAGCTGCTATCAAACTATTTGCTGCAAAACCTCTGGCACAATTATTATATGTTGCACAACTAGTCCCACTCTCTAATTTGGACCCTTATGGAAAAATACAATCAGGATTCCTAAGGTCAATTCTCCAAATCCCTATAATGCAGCCCTGTGACTGGAGATGGGCCTATATAGGATTGAAGCCAAAGTGTGGCTATTTACTCTGCACACATGGCTAAGACTTAATAAGACCCCAACTGGGCTGCTCCCCTTGATGCTGGTTGATAGCTATCAAACAAAATGGTGGAAGAGCAGTACAAGAAAACTGTTCTTTTACGGCCTTTCTCTTGAATATCTGGAAATGGGAAGGGCCAGAAATATAATCAAAGAACGAATATGGGACATAGAATTCCAAACTGATTTTACCCAATCTTCTAAAATCTATAAATCTCTACATGAACCCCAAAGATCCCATCCAGCAAATTACTTATGTGCACTGGATAACCCTAAGCATCGTTGGCCATTTTCCAGAGCCTGTTTTAATGCTCTCCCTTCAGCACTACTAGAGGACAGATATCATGACATCCCAGTTGAACAAGGCAACTCTAATGAGATTGAATCCATTGGGCACATTCTTCTATACTGCCCACTGTATCATGATACCTGAAGAGAGCTAATTTTACTGCTATTAAGAAAATTACCTGGCCGCTCAGAGGAAACATGTTAAATACCTAAAGATCTGGATATCATCAGGCCTGTTGCGAAATTCTGTTTTATAGCAACGAAGACAAGACAGGCTGTTGTGACAGGGATTGCTGGTGAATGAGTACTGATTTTAATCTCCGGAATACAGATTTTAGCTGAAGGAGTGTTATTTTTAATGTAAATAAATTTATAGGGAATTTTTAATTATATCCACTTCTTTATGTGGTTGTGGCATATGTTGTTTTTGTTAACTTTGCTGTCTGGTCTTTGACCTCAATAAAAATTGTTGATTGCAAACACATACACATCATGATTCGCAATATATTGCCAGGTCAAAAATTATGAAACCAATATCACAATATAGACTTCAAACTGGTGTTGGATTATATAATGATATATCGCCCAGCCCTAGTCAGGACTAGAGCTATTAACAGGTTTATGGAATCTGGCAATACAGTCTTTATATATCCCCTTCTACAAGCACCTGCTGTGTTTGTGTATACACAAAAGAAAAGTGTAATTGTTGAGCTTTTGCTGGAATTCCAATGATTATTTTTGCAGTCCAAAGAGGAGTAACCTGCTTCATACCAGAAAGCACCTGGCTTGTGCTTTGAATCATAGAATGATATAATTGTGAAGTTGGAAGAGGCCACATGGGTCATCTAGTCCAGCCCTCTGCAATGCAGGACTTTTTTTGCCCAACGTGGGGCTTGAACCCACGACTCTATGATTAAGAGTCTCATGCTCAGGCAGGAGAAACCAGGCTGTCCCAGAAGATCAGGGAGCTGTTTCCATTGTTGTCAGTGTTGGTGTGCCTGTCTAATAATATAATCTATATTTTGTTTTCAGTAACAAATCATCCATAGTTTGGTCTTCAGATAATTCTGCAGAAGGGCCAAAATGAAGTTGGAGAGCATCTGCCTCCCATAAGAAGGTTCCAGTTTCAGTCCATGGTGTCCCATGTTAGAGCTTTCATATCAGCTGCCAGTCATTATAGAAATATGTCCCTAGTATTTTTATTTGCAAGAGCTAGAAAGAGGAATGGAGCACAAACAGGAGAGCACTGCCAATAGGGACTGAAATGAAACCTGAGCTTATTGCACCTTATTTATAACCTGGGGGTAGGGGAAGAGGGTGAGCATGTGCCTTCCATTTAAAAAAAATGCACCCCCAGCTTGGAGCCAGAGGCTCTTGATTAGCTTATTTTGCAGAGTGGGTTGACAGCAGATAAAGATCTGGCATCCATCTCACCAACGCTCTGGCCTTTTGCCAGCTGCTGGCATGAGCCTGTTGTTCCCTCCTCTGGCTCCACAGCCAACCACATCATATATGCTCAAGGGACACTCTTAGCTGGGAGCTCTCTCTGGAGTTACCCTCTTGCTTTCTTCCCAGCAGGATAAGGCTCCCTACTCTGGAAAGCAATACAGTGAAAGCTGAAGCTCACTGGGCATCCTGAGTAGGGACCCTTTGTTGACAAGCATTGGTTCACAGCCGCAGCTTTTGAAAGAGAAGTGGGTTCTGCTTCTTGTCCTTCTTGGTAGTGGTGCCCTCCCTGTGGAATGCCCTGCCCTCCCTTCAGATGTCAAGGACAGAAAGAACTATATAACTTTAAGAAGACATCTAAAGGCAGCCCTGTATCTGGAAGTTTTTAATGTTTGATGTTTTATTATGTTTCGATATATGCTGTAAGCCGCCCAGAGTGGCTGGCGGAAATCCAGCCAGATGGGTGAGGTACTATTCTTCTTATCTGCCTGAGCCTTCCTTCTCCATCCTAACATTGGTCAAGAGCAGGATTGTGAGCCCCCAGTTTATTTCTGGGGCAGTTCACTAGCCAAATCCAGGTCCCGTCTTAATATCTGTCTTTGCTGCAGATATTTGAGAAACTTCAGCATCCCCAGACAACTAGAGAGCTCCAGCAAGAGATGGCACACTCTCTCAAGGCTTGCTAGGTTCTTGGTAGGAAACTGGATGCCCTTTTGCAGGGAAGAAGAGGTGGAGAAAGCAGCAGCAGGTTTGGTGAAGATCTTCCTCCTCCTAAAAGGGATCAACAAATAAGGCAGGGAAGGGAAACTGCATCGCTTTGCAAGTCTGTGTCACATAATGCTCCTTTTCCCTGTCAAGGATGGCCTTGATGAAGATCAATATCTCTGTACGTACAACCATTCTTGGGGGCTTGAGCTCTGTTTGCTTTCACCCTGCCGAGAATTTCTATTAGCTTTCCGTTTTGCTGGTGGCAGCAGAGGCAGAATTACTCCACAAGGCGTCACACTCTGCTCATCCAATAATCACATTTAAACTAATTATCCCTGAAATAGGCCAGAGTCCATCTCCATGGGCCCCTGTGACAGGCAGCAGAGCCGCGCTAGAGTCTGGCAATGCAGTGCCTCAGAATTCCACCAGAGGGCAGGAGCCTCTCTCTGATTGGCTACAACAAGCCAGAGGGGGGAGGGGGGAGAGAAGCACTTTTGGAGGGAAAATAAAAGGAGCCGTTTCTGAGGAGAATTTTTTGGACTGGGCGAGAGAAGGGAAAGAGCTGGAGAGAGATAGGGTTTAGTTTGAGAGATAAGGCTTGATTTGAAGTGGGTGATAGGGATTAGGATAGGGTTTGTCTGAGAGAGTTGGTTCAAATTTGAGTTTATCACCTGCTCTGACTTGCAGGGTTGCCACCTGTCCTGTATGGCACAGGATTTGTTCATATTTCAATGTAAAATGCTGAATCTCGTATTGATAGTTTTGTCCCATAATTTCAGGTCCTCTCTCTCTCTGTCAAGTCCTCTCCAAATGCATGTGTTTGAAAGGGTGTGCAAAAGGTCATGCATTTAAGCCAAGCAGATTTACAAATTCATGTGCACACAGTGTGTGTGTGTGTGTGTGTGTGTGTGTGTGTGTGTCACAACTTCCATAGGGGGCATCCTGCAAGGCTGCAGTAGATTGTAATGAATTGCTTTGAAGTCACTTCAGAAACAGATGAAAACAATAATCTTCTACCATCTGCACTGCACCATCCTGTATCGCCACAACAAAGGTGGCAACCCTACCTCTGAGGAGAATATTTATCGCTAGAGGAAGGTGCTTCATAGCTTAGATAGCGTCTTGGGAGAGTATTCAGACAGGAATTACCTGGAGGGCTGAGTCTGAGGCAGGAGCTGTGGGAACAGGGACTCCCTGGGGCTCATTCCAGTCAAGAAGGGAGGTTTCTTCTAGGAAAAGAAGACTCCCACGCCAGCAAAAAGGGGTAAGGGGATCCCCTGGGTCTGTTATAGTAACTGGAATACCTCAGGAGTGGGAATGCTAAGAGAGTGGGTAACCGTCAAAAATCGCCCTTCCCTCATGAAACAAAGAATTAAGCGGTGAAGGAAGCTGTGCTCTGCCAAAAGTATTAAACTATCTTAACTAAATGAAGAAATGAGAGGGAAATAACTGAAACTGAGTCATGGGTGTAGCCAGGATTTTTTGAGGGGCAGGACTTTTGTTAGGCGGGGGGCAGAACCGGAGTGATTGTCAGTTAGTTACCGGTAAGTATTTCTACTGTTTTACTTGACGGGGGGGCAGCTGCCCCCTGCCTCCCCTGGCTAGGCCCATGAACTGAGGTAAGCATTTTACCACCTATTCTAGAAACCTGAACATCTATTGTTATAAGAAAAATCTGCTCCTTTTCCCTTATGGGGTACCCAAGAGCCCATATAGAGTCCTTATGTAGGTTCTCTATTGGTAGGAGAAAATAACAGAGGCCAACCAGAGAATATTGAGAAGCAAAGCAGCTAGTAAGCCTGATCTTTATTAAACTGTTGCAACAGGGTGCTCACACCCCCACGCAGGAGGGAAGAGGAACCCCGAACATTGGTGTGCAAGCCACCCCCCTATACAGCATACATACATCACTGAAGGGGCAGTATACAGCATAAATCCTGTCTGCCAGATACATGATAATGGTCGCTGGTTGCATTTACATGGGCAGTCTGGTCTTTTGTGATGGTAAATACAGCAGTTCCTGAATCCAGGCTCATCCTATTCATACACACATACACCCTTAAGGCAGGATTTGTGATCAAAGAGACAACAGGAGGTTTTCCCATTTCCTTGGGAGAGTAAAATTGGCTACAGGATTGTTCTTCAGTTCTATTTCAGACACATGGTTTATAAACTTGTGTATCTGTTTGCTTGGTACATTTATGAACATTTATTTTATATATTAGACCTTATAATTCGCATAACAATCCCCCCTCTGGGTCTATAATGTTTTCCTTAAAAAAATTGTCCCACAAATAATAACCTGGTATGTTAGGGAATGTGGGTGGCGCTGTGGGTTAAACCACAGAGCCTAGGGCTTGCTGATCAGAAGGTCGGCGGTTCGAATCCCTGACGGGGTGAGCTCCCGTTGCTCGGTCCCAGCTCCTGCCCACCTAGCAGTTCGAAAGCACGTCAAAGTGCAAGTAGATAAATAGGTACTGCTCTGGCAGGAAGGTAAATGGCATTTCCGTGCGCTGCTCTGGTTTGCCAGAAGTGGCTTAGTCATGCTGGCCACATGACTTGGAAGCTGTACGCTGGCTCCCTCGGCCAGTAACAAGAGATGAGCGCCGCAACCCCAGAGTCGGACACAACTGGAGCTAAAGGTCAGGGGTCCCTTTACCTTTACTTATGTTGTAAATGGATGCCTTTGTGTAAATCTGAAGAGACTTGCATGTCAGGCCTCTTAAGGCCATTCACAAGTGTAGCAGTGCACATAGCTGGACATAGGATATTACATAAAAATAACACATGTTGCATTTTGTTACTAAATTACTTGTGGCATTATAGTACTTTGGGAGAAACATTTTCTCAATAGTGTTCTATGCTTTTCGCTCCGCAGGAAGGTCGAAAAATGATTGTAAAAATGCAGTTTGTTTTGTTTCTGCCTTCCCACTCGCCCCCAGGTGTCAAAGTTAGCCTCCTGTCGCTTGCACGTTCAGCTTGCACATTCAGCATTTTCACAGCAACAACCCCTCATAATGAATCCCCAGTTGGGGCTTTCATATTGGTGGACCTTAAGCAATACCCCATGTAGCTACCGGTAGGTGACAACACTCCCTGGAGAGAAATGTCCCATCTTGCCCATCTTTGGGGTTTTTACTTTGGCTTAGGTCCTACACTCAAGGGGTGTGATGCTCACTTCCTATTAAAGGAACCAAGGAAAGCCAATTGCACTTGAGATAAAAAGGTAAAGGAACCCCTGACCATTAGGTCCAGTCGTGTCCGACTCTGGGGTTGCGGCGCTCATCTCGCGTTACTGGGGTGCTGTAAATGATACAAATCTTAAGAGTTAAAATATTTATTCATTCCAATAATATTATTATCACCTTTTCATAGAATTCCTACTGTTATTATCTGCTCAGTCTGTTTAAATTCATTCATTTGGTTTGGCTGTGGAAGAAAAGAAAGAGAGGAACTTTTTAATTTGGACACAACTGACAAGTTGTTAAACATTTCCTTATGTGGGTTAGGGTCTGCTTAGAGGTTCACCTATTCTGTTTGAAAGGAAATATTTATTTCCTGTGAAAATCTCTGTAAGGGAATGCTGTTTCTATAATGCATAGACATGTACACCCAACAACAATAGCAAAACATATGATAAAAAAATACAACTCAGACAAGCTCAGAATAGGGGGGGGGGGAATCTCTTCTGTATGGGTGATATAGTCCTCATGCCATTCACTTTGGGGATTCCTGGCCTGACAGGGGAAGTATGAGCTAAATTGAGAAATGATCCTGTGGAAATATATTTATTATTATTATTATTATTATTATTATTATTATTATTATTATTAAAGATTTTCTTGATTTACAAAGGTAGTGCAATGTCTCTCTCATATTTTTCCATATAACATTTTTACAAATCAGTTTTTGTTGTTGAGACATTAGGAAGAAAAGGGGGAGAGAGGTGGGTGGGATGGGGAGATAGGTGGGGTGGGGTGACGATGTTTCTGTTTTACTTAATATGAGTAGGGTTTGGTGTCAGCATTGTTTGTGTAGGTTCTCTGTTGTTCACTTGTGCTCCTTTGGCGGTGAGAGAGGTTGGGGTTGGCGTAGGGTGTGATTGTTCATTTGTGGTTGGCTGTGGTGATCTTTGGTTTCCTGTGTGAGTGGGGTTGGTGGGTGTTTTGGATCAGGTTAGCCATATTGATTTGTATGCTGTCGGTAGATTTTTGTCATTGTCTTGTTGGGCTGTGTGTGTGATGAAGGGGAACCATACCGGGGTGAAGGTGTCTTCTTCTGTTTGTCCCCGTGTCAGTTTCAGGTTACTGGTTAGTTTTTCTAGTAGGGCTGTTTCCCATACTACTTGGTACCATTGGTCCATGTTTACTCCTGACAGGTCTTTCCAGTGTCTGGTTATGATGTTTCTGGCTGCTGAGAGTAGATGGATTATGAGTTCTTTGTGTTGTAGGTGGGCATTATTGTCTTGGAAGATGTTTAGTAAGACCAATTCTGGGGTTACAAACACCTTGGGTTACAAACACTTCGGGTTACAGACTCCGCTAACCCAGAAGTAGTACCTCGGGTTAAGAACTTTACCTCAGGATGAGAACAGAAATCGTGCGCGGTGGCGCAGCAGCAGGAGGAGGCCCCATTAGCTAAAGTGGTACCTTCAGGTTAAGAACGGTTTCAGGTTAAGAACGGACCTCCGGAACAAATTAAGTTCGTAACCAGAGGTACCACTGTACATTGTTGATTATTGTCATTACTTCTGTACTTGACTGTGATAGAGTAATCTCCACAAATAACCCTTGAGACAAAGGATTTGGGCAACCTACGGTAAATGTCCAAACGCATTCACACACAAAAGGAGTACTGCTCCCTATGTCAAGCAGAGCTTTGCCAAAGCAAGCAAGCAAGCAAGCTCTCTAATTAATTGAAGCTAGCTCCTTTCCATGGACAGAGTTCATGATGCAGCAAATCTATTAGATCATTTAAAGTGTTGCACCTCTAATCAATTACCATTTGAAGAAAACCATAATTGGCATGAAGGGGAAGAGTAGTTTCAAGAGATCAAATTTCCCCAAGGGCAGAAACCCTGTTCGTGTAAATTTTAAAACCTATACATTCTCAGTTCATGCCTTAAGACATTTCTGGCACATATGCTATCTTGTTTATTGCTTCCTTAGGAAGCAGCCTTATAAATCTTAAACTTTAAATAGATCAGAACTTCAACATTCAGACAACCCAACAACTCAACTTTTGCACCAAAAGCCAGTACCATATTTTCCAGCATATAAGACGACTTTTTAACCCCGGAAAATCTTCTCCAAAGTCGGGGGTCGTCTTATACAGTGGGTCAACACCCTCTCTCTGTCTCTCACCCTCGCAGCAACGCAGGGTAGGGAGGGAAAGCTCACACTTAGAATCCTCTATATGGCACCAACCCCAGCCCTGCTCTTGGGCAAACCTAACCCTGCTCTGATCCACTGCGCTGGGAGGGCACGAGAAAGGGCAGGAACCTACAGGTTGGAGTGGCGGTGTGGGGGGCACGCTCAGAGACTCTTACTCTGAAGCCTCTCCCCCACTTCAGCTCCTTCCCCCGCCCCTCCCTGCTGGCTGATCTCTGCCTCTCCGCTTCCAAGTCCATTCAATGTGCCTCTCTCTCTCTCTCTCTCTCTCTCTTCATACTTCTGCAAACAAGGCCCCACATAGAAAAGGACCAGCCGCTTGCTCTCGCGCTTAATAGCCTCATTCCAAAAAGAAAAAAGCACCACCCATTGCTCTCGAAACGCCAAAAATCCTGCACAAATTCCTGCCTTAATTTCTCTGCAAGTTCCCTCCTCCCTCCTTCCTTGCGCGTGGTGGTGCGGGGAATACTCAGAAGTCTTCTCTTTGGTCCTCCACCACCCCACCCCCTCTGCTCCCAGCCCTTTCCCCCTTTCCGGAGCGAGATCTGAGAGGCAGAGATGGAGGAAGTAGGATACAAGGACACTATTTCGCTTCACTGCTGTCCTCAGGCGAGTATATCCCAAACTCTATATTTTAACAGGAAAAGTTGGGGGTCGTCTTATACGCCCAGTCGTCTTGTATGCCGGAAAATACAGGTAATATGAATTTGGTCAAATTAAATTCTTAATGGATCATGTTAGGGGTGGGTAGCCGTGTTGGTCTGCCATAGTCGAAACTCAGTTGGTTTCTAAGGTGCTACTTAATGGATCATGTTTCCTGCATTAAACAGACATATCTGCAACCCAGGCAAAGAAAATTGGGAGCTAGATGCCTCCTTTATCTACAGGAGATTGGGGTACAGAGCTCTTTTCAAATGATTCTCAAATGGCCAGTCTGTATGTGCTTAAACTTTTGTTGGACCTATGCAGTTTTTTTTTTTAAATTTTGTTTAAAATAGCTGACAACATGGTGAAAACCCCTAGATACTCACTCTTAAACCTTCCACTTCTTAAAACTCTCTATTCCAAACTCTGAAAACTGATCTTTCAGTCTTTCTCTACCAAAGACCAAAGCTTGACTGAATTTCAGCCCATTACACCACCCCACCAGAATTTTAAATTCACTCTCCAATGCTTGCAGACACATTCCCTATCCTTCTTTCTACCTATCTAGCACCTTCACATCACATACAACATACAATCCACCATTGAACTCCCCTTCCATGCAGCCATAGATTTGCAGAAATGGAAGGGATCCTGGGGTCATCTAGTGCAACCCTCTGAAATACAGGGATCTCAACACCATCACCACCTTTTCACAGCAAGCTTGCACTACCAGAGAGACACATACATACTTATGTACAGTGATACCTCAGTTTAAGAACACTCCTGTTTAAGAATGATGTGGTTTACAAACTCCGCAAAACCAGACATAGTGTCCCAGTTTGCAAAGTTTACCTCGGTCTAAACGGAATCCAAACAGTGGAAGTCCATAACGGAATCCAAACAGTGGAATCCAAACAAGAGTCCATATAGAGTCCTTATGTAGGTTCACTGTCGGTTGGAAAAAATAACTGAGGCCAACCAGATAATATTGAGAAGCAAAGCAGCTAGTAAGCCTGATCTTTATTAAACTGTTGCAACAGGGTGCTCACACCCCCATGCAGGAGGAAGGAGGAACCCTGAACATTGGTGTGCAAGCTCTTATACAGACTTTTGAAATTGCCACCCTGTAGCTCAAGACCACCCCCAATACATCATACATACATCACTGAAGGGACAGTCTACAGCATAAATCCTGTCTGCCAGATACATGAAAATGCTGATTGCATTTACATGGGCAATCTGGTCTTTTGTGATGATAGATACTCAGTTCCTGAATCCAGGCTCACCCTATTCATACACACATACACCCTTAAGACAGGATTTGTGATCAAAGAGACAACAGGAGGTTTTCCCATTTCCTTGGGAGAGTAAAATTGGCTACAGGATTGTTCTTCAGTTCTATTTCAGACACATGGTTTATAAACTTGTGTATCTGTTTGCTTGGTACATTTATGAACATTTATTTTATATCTTAGACCTTATCATTCTCATAACACGTACTGTAGGCTACCTGAAGTGTATCAACTGATTTTTCAGTAACTGAAGTTTAAGAAAAGCTGTGCACCTACGACTGTTTTTAAGTCTATGATATCCTTTATATTTAGTTTAATATTTAAGGATTTAGATTTGGTGGATAGAGTGCCTGAAGAACTATGGATGGAGGCTCGTAACATTATACAGGAGGCAGCAACGAAAACCATCCCAATGAAAAGGAAATGCAAGAAAGCAAAGTGGCTGTCCAATGAGGCCTTACAAATAGCGGGGGAGAGAAGGCAAGCAAAATGCGAGGGAGATAGTGAAAGATACAGGAAACTGAATGCAGATTTCCAAAAAATAGCAAGGAGAGACAAGAGGGCCTTCTTAAACGAGCAATGCAAAGAAATAGAGGAAAACAACAGAATGGGAAAAACCAGAGATCTGTTCAAGAAAATTGGAGATATGAAAGGAACATTTCGTCCAAAGATTACCATAATAAAGGACAAAAGTGGGAAGGACCTAACAGAAGCAGAAGACATCAAGAAGAGGTGGCAAGAATACACAGAGGAATTATACCAGAAAGATATGGAGGTCTCGTACACCCTAGGTAGTGTGGTTGCTGACCTTGAGCCAGACATCCTGGAGAGTGAAGTCAAATGGGCCTTAGAAAGCACTGCTAATAACAAGGCCAGTGGAAGTGATGATATTCCAGCTGAATTATTTAAAATTTTAAAGGATGATGCTGTTAAGGTGCTACACTCAATATGCCAGCAAGTTTGGAAAACTCAGCAGTGGCCAGAGGACTGGAGAAGATCAGTCTACATCCCAATCCCAAAGAAGGGCAGTGCCAAAGAATGCTTAAAATTCTACAAGGCAGGCTTAAGCAGTATGTGGACCGAGAACTCCCAGAAGTGCAAGCTGGATTTCGAAGGGGCAGAGGAACCAGAGACCAAATTGCAAACATGCGCTGGATTATGGAGAAAGCTAGAGAGTTCCAGAAAAACATCTACTTCTGCTTCATTGACTACGCAAAAGCATTTGACTGTGTCGACCACAGCAAACTATGGCAAGTTCTTAAAGAAATGGGAGTGCCGGATCACCTCATTTGTCTCCTGAGAAATCTCTATGTGGGACAAGAAGCTACAGTTAGAACTGGATATGGAACAACTGATTGGTTCAAAATTGGGAAAGGAGTACGACAAGGCTGTATATTGTCTCCCTGCTTATTTAACTTATATGCAGAATTCATCATGCAAAAGGCTGGACTGGATGAATCCCAAGCCGGAATTAAGATTGCCAGAAGAAATATCAACAACCTCAGATATGCTGATGACACAACCTTGATGGCAGAAAGTGAGGAGGAATTAAAGAACCTTTTAATGAGGGTGAAAGAGGAGAGCGCAAAATATGGTCTGAAGCTCAACATCAAAAAAACTAAGATCATGGCCACTGGTCCCATCACCTCCTGGCAAATAGAAGGGGAAGAAATGGAGGCAGTGAGAGATTTTACTTTCTTGGGCTCCATGATCAGAGAATACTGGAATATAATATATGAGAAAATGAAAAAGATGTTAAAAATTACTTTTAAGAAAACACCGGAAGCGCTCTTGTTGAGCATGCTTCCGGGAGAAGTACCAGAGGATAGAAGAAATGTTTTCCTTTACTCATGTGCGGCCGCTAGAATGTTAATAGGACAACACTGGAAAGGAGAGGATGTTCCAAAACTACAGGAATGGCATGTAAAGCTGGTAGAGTTTATGAACTTGGCAAGAATGACAGCAGCAATTAGAAATATCTCAAATCAAAAAGTGACAGGAGAATGGAAATATGTAGAGGAATATTTGAAAAAAGAAGGAGTTGAAACAAAATTGGTGATCTGTCTGGAGTGACTCACGCACAGGAATAAGGTAAATATAGTTATAAATAAGATTTGAGGAAATATATGTATAAAACAGCATTGACATAAGTATATGTAAGGAACACGAAGTAGAACTTTAGGAAGTCTTTTAATTTGTAATTTTTACTTCTATTTATATCTTATTTCTATTTTGGGTAAATGGATGTGAGCAGTGTGATGAAGTAGGGTAGCCTACTTTTGCTTTTGTATTTTTTGTGATTTCTCTTTTGCACTTCTGTAACTTTTTTCTGTTTTTCTGTTTTTTTGTAATTTCCTAATTTCATTTGTAACAATGTATTAATGTGTGTATGATTATTTGACTATACTTTGGATTATATTTTTAAGAATATCTCAATAAAATTTATTTTTAACTTTAAAAAATGGAGGCAGTGAGAGATTTTACTTTCTTGGGCTCCATGATCACTGCAGATGGTGACAGCAGTCACAAAATTAAAAGACGCCTGCTTCTTGGGAGGAAAGCAATGACAAACCTAGACAGCATCTTAAAAAGCAGAGACATCACCTTGCCGACAAAGGTCTGTATAGTTAAAGCTATGGTTTTCCCAGTAGTAATGTATGGAAGTGAGAGCTGGACCATAAAGAAGACTGATCGCCGAAGAATTGATGCTTTTGAATTATGGTGCTGGAGGAGACTCTTGAGAGTCCCATGGACTGCAAAAAGATCAAACTTATCCATCTTAAAGAAATCAGCCTGAGTGCTCACTGGAAGGACAGATCCTGAAGTTGAGCTCCAGTACTTTGGCCACCTCATGAGAAGAGAAGACTCCCTAGAAAAGACCCTGATGTTGGGAAAGATGGAGGGCACAAGGAGAAGGGGACGACAGAGGATGAGATGGTTGGACAGTGTTCTCGAAGCGACTGGCATGAGTTTGGCCAAACTGTGGGAGGCAGTGGAGGATAGGGGTGCCTGGCTTGCTCTGGTCCATGGGGTCACGAAGAGTCGGACATGACTGAACGACTGAACAACAACGTTAACTTCTTCCTGAAAGAACACACCTCCTGACCCAACTTTGTTTCACAAACCTCTTTTTTGTAAATAAAACTTTTATTGCTTGATCAACTCCTGCGTGAGACTTCTTGACTAAGTTTCCCTCACACAAGACCCCCCCCAATATAGCCCATGATAAATTGCAGAAATTCATTTAATTGGTGTACTGTGCGGTGGGTCCACTATATTTAATTGGGGGCAGTTAGCAGGGATAAGTCCACAACAGCTCCCTTTTAGCCTTGCAAGCTCACACCCCATCAAAAACCCCACAAGGGGAATAAAGCCTCCTGTAATAGAAGGAAGATCTCTGGCTCCCAATCTCCCTTTGACCCTACTTAAGCTCCAGGTGCAGATACAGGCATCTGTTGTGCAGATTAATAAGATTACATGAGCCAGCCTGGCTCAACCTATTAAGATGTTCCAGATGCTGTGCTGCCTTAGAGAACTCCAGTTTATAGCTATACAGGCATGAAAATGGTGAATGAGAGCACTGCTAGGCCTAGCTGAAGCTGAAGGAAATTCTGTGTAAACAATATACTTGCCCACAAAATAAGAGACTACCTTGGTCCAGCTGATGGAGACGAAGGTACATGGATGCAGGCCGAGCTACACCACAGACCTGCACTAGTCTTCCATTCAGGCTCATCCTGAATCAGAGCACTTGTATCCCGATCTTTGCACTCAGTCTGATTCAGCCTTCTTTGAATCACTGGAATAGCTAGAGGGGGCAGGCAGGGGGAGCTGCTACCCCACAAAACAAGCTTGAAAGTGTTTGACAGTGCAAAGTCAGAGAGATTACGAATCAGGCTTCATAGGGTGAACTTCAGTGCAGAAATGTTTTCCATCCCTATGACAAGTAGAATTATGCCCTCTCCATAGCTGTCAACCCTCCCTGCTGTTTCCCACTGCTATATACACAGCTGTCAACCCTCCCTGCTGTTTCCCAATGCTATAAGGGAATTTCCTGCAAAAAAGGGAAAGGTTGACAGCTATGGCCCCCTCCCCCATAAAATAGTAAATGCATATGGGTTGCAAAAATGTGAAAGTGCTGAGTGAAGAGCAGCAGGGCCACTGCAGAAAAATATTTCAGTTATGCCTTGTTATTTGCAATCCCATGCAATGCACCATTGTTTAAAAGTTCTATAGTATCAAGAAACAGGCCCTTGCCTCATGCTGTAGAATGGTTGACTTGTGCTAGTGGAAGGGACTGTGGTTTATTTTGCTTGTAAAGTAACACCAAGTTTGCTTTACCAGTGTGGTCTCTGGCTAAGAAGCAAGCCTGGGTAAAGCAGTTGAAATTTGCGGGACCCTGGCATAGATCTCAAACAACCCCCAACCAAACCTCTGGCAAAAGGAAAGATGTTCCACCGCAGTGGACCAAAATCTATTCAAGCGCTTCTGCCCCACCATCACATTGGACTATTGAATGGCCTAAGACAAGATTGCCAGAAGCCCCAGAATAATTGTGTGTTTTATGGAGGCATGTATTTTAGCTTTTAGGTGTGTTGAAAGAGAGCTTAATAAGAAAGTAAATAGACATGAAGTATGACCAACATAACAAAAAACAACATTTTTATTGTTTAAAAAATGGTCCTTTGGAGTTTTAATTGTACAAAACATCAATGTTTTGACGTTATACAAACAATGAACAGGAGAGCAACAAATACTTATAGCTTCAGGGTCTGGAGACATGTTTTTGGACTGCAGACAAACTGACACTTTCACATACGTCTACATGTGAGAAAGGCAATCTCTTGCCAACACGGCCCAAAGAGAATAAATACAGACATGAAGGGAGGGGCAGCTTCTTTGCTTGAGGGTTGTCTTTCCCCTAAGAGCAGAAGAATCAGCTCTCCCTTGAGTCTGCCCCACTTCCTGCTGGTGTTTCCTCTCCCCTCCTGCTCTACAGGATGACACGGTTGACTTGGATATACTGCAGCATGCTGGAGAGACCATTTGCCCAAGAGCTTGTCATCTGCTTGTCCTAGGGTGGCGTAGGAGGCAGGTAGAGCTCAAGGGGACCTGTGGTGGGTAGGAGGCAGGGACAAGGAAAGAACCACATCCTCTTCTCAGATATCTCTATCTTGGCTCAGGTCGGATGGTGCCCGCTGGAGAGGTTTGCTTGCCACTATCTGAGACTGTGGAGTGACTTGTCCTTGTACACTGTGGCGGATCCCATATCCAAAATAGATGGCAAAGCCTAGAAGAGAAATGGAGCCCAATGGTCACAAAGCATCCACAGCTAGCCTCCCCTAGCAACCAATCAATGGACCACCAAGTGAGATTGGGACTGATTCCTGTTATGGTAGCTTTCACAGACAGAGTGGCTCCTTACCTATTGCCATCCAGACAGCAAAACGGGCCCAAGTACCTGCATCCAGTTTCATCATGAGATAGATATTCACCAAGATACTGAAGAGGGGAAGCAGTGGCAGGCCAGGGACCTGTAAAAGACAAGGAGGCCCAATGCAAGAGGATGCAAAACACCTTGCCTTTGGGGGAAAACTAGCTACCACCCACAGTTTCCATTAGGATTAAAGCTTAGCCTGGTCTTCAATCGGGCCTTTCCAGGCAGTGGGGTGGGGGGCCTAGAAGCAGGGGCTGGTGAAGCACAGTCTTAGACCAAGCCCTATATTGTGCCTCCAGTACAAATTTCCAGTCTCCAAGTAATGGTATTTAAGGGGAGGGGAGAAGCAGCATGGGGAAAGAATGGCCTTCTCAATATTTTCCAAAGACCCTCTCCTGAAAATCCTTTCCTCCCATCAGTTCCATCATGTTCCCGAAATAGTGAGGCTGTGCAGAAGGAGACTGTTGTATTTCTCTTTTACAGAATGAAGCAGGAGGCTGGTGCTGCTTTTAAATTAACAGTGGCTGAGCACTCAACTGGAAGACTGCATCCAAGTTGATTGCATTGGTAGGAGCTGTGGGGAAGTAGAAGAATGTTGCTTGCAAAATTTCATAGGCATAGAGGGGGCAGGTTGTGATGCTAAGTCATGAGTGATATCATAGATACAGGTCAAGAGGTACCTACAACATGCAGCAGTTATCCCTAGGGATAGTTTCAGTTGCTGGGGTAGGTTGGGGAAATCATTGCTCTTTACACAATTGGAAGAAGAGGATTCTCATAACAGATGCTATTGCAGAAGGGATGTCACACAGTTCCCCTAGAGCAGATTGCAAATTCTTCATTTCCCCCTATACTATAGTACAATTGTGCCTTGCATGGGGTTTACATTCTGGGGATGGCACATATCTGCAGAAATGCATACACCTGAACTGCTCCCTTGGAACTGCTCCTGCATGACCACCCTTATCTTCCAAACAAGGCAGAGAGTTTTTAAAGCTCTGGGCTGCTCTCGCAAGACCTCACTGGACCGTCCAAATTCCCACAAGTTCTTTAAAGCCTCCCAGAGCCTGGTGAGCAAGTCTGGGAACTTAAAAGCTCTTTTTGCATCAGGAAAGCCCAATGCAAAAGGAGCTTTTAAACTTTCCAATTTGTGTGAAATTAATTTGTGGGCTTCAACCACACAAGGTTGAAATCACACAAGTTGATTGCATGCAGTAAGATGCGAGCCTACTGTACTTGGGTACCCCCCTCTACTTCCCTCATCAGAGTTCAAGGCTTGAAGGAAGCAAACAAAGGATCATCCAATGGATCTCTGGGACTGCCCTTCCATCTCCAGTAATTCGACAAGGAACAGAAAGCCCTAGTATATTCCTGCAGGCAGGAACATAACACTTCCTGAAGGAAGGGACATCTTGAGCTCTATCACCTTCCCCCTAACCCTAGCCAAAGGCCAGCAAGAACAAGAGGGGTCCTGTAAAGTAAGCTGAACTAAAGTCTTAGGTGCAGTGTAGAGGGCACAATACTCCCAAACTTTAGAGAGTGGTTGGCCATTCCCACCACACTTCTGAGTAATACCCCTTCCCACCCTCTCACTATATTTAAGGGTCTGGTGACTTCTGTTTCAGTGTATCTGAATAAGTGTGCATGCACACGAAAAGCTCATACCAAGAACAAACTTAGTTGGTCTCTAAGGTGCTACTGGAAGGAATTTTTTTTATTTTTATTTTGTTTCAACTACGGCAGACCAACACGGCTACCTACCTGTAATTGAAAAAAACACACATACATTACTTCTGAAATGTGAGAAAGATGTGTCAGGGAACTGTCCCCAGCCCAGCGCAGGGTGGTGGAAGGGCTTTCGGGATGTTACAGAGAGCCCTGACCCCACCTGACCAGCAGCACCTCCTCCTTCAGCAGAGGAAGCAGCGATGTCTCCAGTGGGGAGGGGCAGGCAGCTCAGAGGCTGGAGAGCAGAGGCTCTGGGGATGTTGGAGAGACCTTGCACTCCCCTTGCCCTGCGGGGGGAGACACGCCATTTCCATCGCCCCAAGTGCGCAGAGGGGTGAAACGTAAGGAGGGGAGGCGGAGATTTCGTATACCGAAACTCTTATGTTGGGGTCACAGCCGGAAGGGGCCACTCCCGGATTCTGCGAGTGACTGATACAGACATGAACTTGTAGCTCTGCACTGTAAATAGTATGCACAATAAAACTGCTAAAAGACAGGATGGAGTTTTGCCTGTTTACTCACGAGCAACCACCCAGCGGACCTTATAGATGTGATGACTTATCTCTCCCCAAAAAGATCCAGCAATGGCAGGAGATTGTTTGGCAAGCGCTGATGTGCCAGCTTGAGGTAATCCAGCTCTGCCACATGCAAGTGTCCCAAAATCCCACAAGCAAAGGCAGCCCTTTGGCCAGAACTCTTACTTTGAAAGTGAGGCGTGTCTTGCTCTCTGGCTGCCTCCAGATGATGATGGTGCCAACAAGTGAAACGACCAGGAGAACCACACAGGCAACAACCCAGCCAATGCTGCGTTGAATGAGAGCTGCCGACTGTTGTGCCAAGATGCCACAGAGAGTGGTGATCATCAGAGCTGCAAGACAAGACCACCAAAAGCCAGATTTATAGAGCTGAAAACTGCCCTGTCATTCCACCTGAGAATCTTTTACCTCAGGGCGGAGACCTCTAGAAGCTGGACACCAACTCACATCAGCCACAACTCGCATGGTTGGGGGCCAGAGAAGACAGAAGGCTCATTCATTCATTCATTCAATTTGTAGCCCACCTTTCCTCCAAGGAGCACAAGGTGGCACACATATTTGTGCCCCCTCCATTTTACTCTCGCCACAACCCTGTGAAGTAGGTTGGGCTGAGAGGCAGTGACTGGTCCCAGGTTACTGGGGATCTGGCCCCTGCTCTCCCATGTCCTTGCCTAAACTCTAACCTACTGGTTCACAAACCTTTTCCTCTGGGCCACAATTTCAGAATAAAAATTTGCTTGCACCACAATGAATTTTTTATTGATAAATGGGAAAACAAAAACAACTTCCAGCAGTACATGATTTATAACACAGAACACAACTGCTTTATAATATGGGACATCCAGAAAGTATAAAACAATGCAGCTACATAAGACATATATCATTCCCAAAATATAATGATGGTTGTCCTTGAATCTTCCCACCACACTTGCTATCCTCTCCTGCCACATCAGTGTGGCATACCACACCCTTTGAGAATCACAGTGCTAACCATCAACAATAGGTGGGCCACTGGTTCCTCATTCTTGTTTTAACTGGAAATATCAGTCAGAACATGCAGCACTTATGCTCTACTGCTTTGAGCTAACCCACCCACCCACATCTATCTGCACAGCCAAACTGGAGCTCTGCCTTGAGAAGCAGCAGGGTCTCAACATCACCCCTGAGGTGCACTCCAGCTTTGCCCATCCAGGTGAGCAAACATGCTCAGTTTAGGCCCCGCCCATGCCAGCACTTACAGACAACTGTGCTGCTGATGTAGACAATGCGCCCTGAGACGGAAGTTGGAGCATCTCCGGAAGGGCAGAAAAGGCGCCTCCAGGTGAACTTGTCTTTCAGGGTCACTTGGCCATCACGGAGAGAGAGATTAATCACCACCTTTTCTTCTTCGCTTCCATTCATCTCAAGCATTTCCAAGTCTTTGGAAGGAGCGAACAGGTCAGGCTGGTATCTATCAGCAAAGGCAGAAGAGTTAAGTAAAATGAAAGTGCAATTCCCTGTCAGTCCTTCTGCAAGGGGGCATCCACCAGGCCTAGACATGGACTGTGTGGAGTGCTGCTCACTCCAAGAAGTACCCACCTGAGGATGAGAACACAAACAGCAACCAAGGAGTACGCCAGCAGAGTGCCAATGGACATGAGGTTAACCAGGTCCTTCAGCTCAAAGAGGAATGCCATTAGACCTGCAAGGTAATAGCCCCACATGACTCATGGGCTGGCTTATTTATTTATTTACTACATTTATATACCACCTTTATATTCCAAGGATCTCAAGGTGGTGTACATGGTTCATGCTTCCTCCCCATTTCATCCTCACAACAACCCTTTGAGGTAGGTTAGGCTAAGAGATGGTGACTGGCTCAAGGTCACCCAGGGAGCTTCATGGCTGGATGGCGATTCTAACCCTGCTCTTCCAGGTCATAGTCCAACATTCTAACCATTATGCCACACCGGATAGAATCATAGAGTTGTAAGGGACCCCAAGGGTCATCTAGTCCAATCCCCTGCAGTGTAAGTATATCAACATGTAGTCCCCCATCCAACTTGAAACCATACCAGACTCTGCTTAGCTTTTCAAATTTGCTAGCAATTTTATTGCTGCACCACTAGGAGTGGTAATGGTGATGGAAGTGTAGAGGGCAAAAGGATAAAGACCCACTATGATATCCATACCAGCAATGATGCCTGACACAACAGTAGCCACCAAGGGAGTCTTGGTTCGGCTGTGGACCCGGTACAGAAACCTGAAGAGTAGTCCATCTTCGGCCATGGCGTAAATCACCCGTGGCATTGGGAATATGGAACCAAGCAAGCTGCATTGGGCAGGAAGAGACATAAAATCAAGACCTGGGCATACCTGAGAACTTCCATACGAAGAGAATGCAGATGGCCAACAGCTCATGAATGGAGCTAGTGGCCACCTTAGCACAAGTCATCCTCATGGTCTGCTTCTGGGTTCAAATCAAGTTGATGGCCTGATTTAAGCAGCCTGAAGCCCAGGGTGTCCAAAACACTGCCTACTCCCACATCCACCTTACCATCTTTCAGGATGGAGGAAGCTATGTCCCAAGCTTAGGTAATGTCATGGATTGGCTGGATGCAGAGTAGTTGGAGGCACCAGCTGAAGTACACCCTACAGCGAGCCCAGAAACTGGTGGTGGGATGATGGTGCTGGCCAGAGGGGGAAAAGGGAGCAGACTGGGAGAAGGAGGTGTCAGAAGCTGAAGGGGTAACAGAGTTTAGTGAGCAGGCAGGGGGCATTTCAGACTCTGAGGTGGAAGTGGAGGCTATAGGGGGTAGTCCTGCTGCGACCAGCTCCTCTACCCTTTGGTCTGCTGGAACATGCAATGAAATGAAGAGGGCAAAGCAGAGGAGGTGTGTGCACAGGTGCAGTTGCGATTGCTTTGGAAAGAACCTGGAGAGGAGGAGCCTTAGGAAGTGGTGGGAGATGGCGGGGACCTTCAGTCCTTGCAACTGCCTTGCTGGAGCAAGACATACCAAGACCAGGATCACTAGGTCTGCACTGTTTTGGTTTCTTGAATAAAGAGTTAACTTCACTGACACTGTGTTTTGCTTTGATTGCTTGACAAGTAAGCAGCTACTGGGGCAAGGGAACTCTATCCTGAGACATGTTTGCCTCACACTTTGGTACGAACCTTGAGGGTACTAGGCAAAGTGTGCCCACTTCACTTGAGTCTTTAATGGCATTTAATAGCCTTTTGACTCCTTGTGTTGCCTGCTTTAAAACCAGAGCTGGTCTTTTAAAGTATCACTGAGGATTTGATTTATCTTATCTGCTCCTTTATTTGTTTTATAGATTACAGCTCTTTGGCATTTTATCCACTGGGCAAGCTTCTGTTTGTTAGCTACCCTTCCAACAGTAGGATAGTAGGATTTAAATGCTGAAACCAACTAAACTAAGAGGAAAACCATGACTGATGAAGGAAATGGGGATGCCACAGAGCACACAATTTGCATGAAGAAGGTTCTGGGTTCAGTCCTTGGGCTCTTCAGGTAGGGCTGGCAAAGGCTATTATTTGCAGGTGAGGCAGTAGAAGTGCTGGACCATTGTCTTGCCTTGGTAATGGGCTGGATGAGAGCCAATAAGCTGATGTTCAATCCAGATATGACTGAGATACTGTTGGTGCCTGCTCTTGATGGGGTTACACTTCTTTTTAAGGAGTAGTTACACAGCTTGTGGGGTGCTTCTGGACCCATTGCTGTCACTTGAGGCTCAGGTGGCCCTGGTGGTGCTGAGTGCCTTCCATCAGCTTCGGCTAGTGGCCCAGCTACACCCCTATCTGGACAAGGATAGCCTAACCTCTGTTGTCTATGCTCTGGATACCTCTAAGTTAGATTACTGAAACACACTGTATGCAGAGCTGCATCTGAAGATGGTTTGGAAATTCAGCTGGTGCAGAATTTGGTAGCCAAGATTGCTCACCAGGGCAAGATGATTTGAGTATATTATGCTGATCCTGACCCAACTGCACTGGCTGCCAATTAGCTTCTGGGCCCAATTCAAGTTTTGACCTAGAAAGTCTTAAAAGACTCAGACCTCAAATACCTCAAGGACCGCCTCTCTTGTTACAAGCCAACCCAGACCCTGAGAAGATCATTTGATGCCTTTCCTCGTGTGCCTCTTCCACAAGAGGTCCAGAGGGTGGCAACTCAAGAACAGGCCTTTTCTGCAGTGGCCCGTTTGTGGAATGCTCTCCCCAGGGAGGTTCCGCTGGTGCCTTCATTATACACCTTTAAGTGTTGTGGGAGGGGGGATTCTTTGTTTGTTTGTTCTTATTTTTATTATGTATTTTTATGTCCTGAACTGCCCTGAGATCTATGAATGAAGTATACAAATCTAATTAATTCATTATTATTATTATTATTATTAATAATAATAAGTCCACATATGCAATACTACGAGGATCAGACACTGGAGCTAACACAGCTCTTCACATTTCCTATGTAACAGCAGTAGAAAATTCAGTGCATGCTGCTTTTCCTTATCCCTTACCTGGTGGAGAGGGCACAGAGTGATCCAATGGCTACTACGTAGCGGGCTGGCTCCCACCCCACAGCCTTAAAGGCATCAGGCAGGGGGCTCTCCTTGTTCACCAAGTAGTAAGGCACCATCAAGGTCAAGGAAGCAGAAACCCCAAAGTAAGCCACAAAGCAGATCAGGAGTGAGGCAATGATGCCAATGGGCATGGCGCGCTGAGGGTTCCGAGCTTCCTCACCTGGAGAAAGGGGTCGAGACAGAAGAAAACTATCAACTTCAGTTTCTCTCAGTCGATTATCCTCTCACTTCTTAATCTTAAATGCAGTTTGTCCCATTTCCACATTATTTTGTGCTTGTTTCTTAAAAGTCACCATGACATTTCTCATGCGTGCTTGTCCCCATATATATGTTTTTTGTGTGCACAGTTTTGCCCTGGTGGCTGCATCCCTGCAATTACTCTTCACATGACCCCCCCCCTTTTTTTGCTGGAGAATTTTGCCACCAAATTCAGAAAAGGCAGCTGTGTTTTGATTTATGTAACTTGTTTGAATGAGCTAGGCTCACATTAAAATGCAGACTGAACAGAACAACTCAGATGAGATTCCAGCAAATTCCTCTCTCATTTACTATACCCGACAGGCAGAGCCTTGGACCCCCACCCTGCACACACAATTCACACCACACCACATTACTTCAAATATGTGAATCTGCACAGTGCATGGGTTGTTTACTTGCTCTGCAAATCTACCACTCAGGCAAAGAACATCTCTAGGCAGGAGAACTATTTCATGTGAAGTGGGTCTTGGGAACTTCCAGCTAAGGCAGTGCACTGTTGCACAGAGTTGCACTGCTAATGACTTATTTCCGTACTGTGTGAAAGCACAGTATGGAACAGCAGCTCAGCCTTGCCCTGGGAGAAGAGCAGAGACGTCACAGGGCCCTGTTGATGCACGCAGCTCACCCCCAGTTGCTGAGCGTGGCATTTCCCTCTCTCTTGACTGCACACCTGCCTGTGCTCCAGGGTATGTGGAAATACAGAAGGGAATTTCTCACCTCTTCACCACACCCCTCAAATGCAGATACTCTACCTGTGGTTGCAATGCAGTCAAATCCAACAAAGGCATAGAAGCACGTGGCAGCCCCAGAGAGGACCCCCTCAAAGCCAAAGGGGAAGAAGCCACCACTGCCAAAGCGCCCAATGCTGCAAGAGAAAGAAAGATGTACTTCAGCAGCATTCAAGGAAGCCAAAACGCAGGAGAACAACCTCCTGACAGGGCAGCACTTCCACTCAGGAATATGTATACTTGATGAACTAAATCTCCCTCTAGAACAGCCGATCCATGAACCATTTCAGGACCTCTCCAAACTGGCTCCCCTCTGCTGCTGCTTCCTTTCCTCTTCACCCCCACTTTAGCCAGGGGCAGACTATGGTGCCCTGAGCTAGGCCAAAATTTGGTGCCCCCACTGTTGCACTGTCTGGTTTTAGGAAGAAGGTGCTAGGGCTCTGACAGGGTCCTAAAGCCTTCCCACCTCCTTCCCAAAGCTGGAAAAGGCACTAAGTAAGCTAAGGGAAGGAGGCAGGAGAACTCTAGGAACCTGCCAGAGTCCTCAGGCCTCCTTCCTATAGTGGGACAAGTGCTTACTGGGTGCCCTCTCCACTTGGTGCCTGCTCAGTACCCAGAGAGGGGAAACCAGTCACATTGCCCTAAAACCATGTGCTGCACGGCACCGTAATAAAAACTGGGAGCAGTGAGTGGATGGCCATCAGCACCCAGATGCTATTCTCCACAGAGCAGGACAGGCTGCTGCCTCCCATCCTAAACTTAACAGAAGCTTGGGGAGAAGGTCAGGCAGATGTTACGCAAGGGGAGAAGGGGCCTTACCTGCTTCCAGCCTCGAGTTTCCATGTGTGGTTCTGATAATCCTCCTTGGATAAGGTCCAGTTCTTGACATCTCCCTTCACAAAGCCAGCAACGATGACAAAGCTCAGGACTAGTAAGTTAATAGCTGTGAAGATTTTGTTCACCAGGGCAGATTCGCTCACACCAAACGACAGCAAACCTGAAAGAGGGTGAGAGATGGGGGCACAGATTTATGCCAAGTCTCTTGGGAGCAGGCCTCCAGGCTTGCTGGGTTAACGGTTATGATTACCTTCACAACATGTTCTAGGGCAGAAGAACCTATTCATGGGGCTCCGAACTACAGCGCTCCATAAACAGTTTGTCATTGGCATATTTCAGGAGAACCCTGATTCCACCTCTGCGTTGATTTAAGATCTGTTGAGGCTCTTTTCCTCTTTCATTCTTCTTGGGAGGTTAGACAAGTAAGTTACTTGAGGGGGTGGCTGTCACCTGGAAGATGGAGCAAGTTTGTTTTCTCCTGCTTTGGTGGATAGAACTTGAACCAAAGGCTTCACGTTACAAGAAAAGAGATTCCGACTAAACATCAGGAAGAACTTCCTGACAGTGAGAGCTGTTCAACAGTAACAGACTCCCTTGGGAGGTTGTGGACTCTCCTTCCATAGATGTTTTTAAGCAGAGGTTGGATGGCCATCTGTCATGTGTGATGTAGTTGAGATTCCCGCATTGCAAAGGGTTGAGCTAGATGGTCCTCATGCCCCCCCCCACTCTACAATTCTATGATTATTGCCAGGGAAGAAGGGCCTTACCGCTGCAGAGATTGCCTCACCTGTAAGCAGCAAAACCAGAAAGAGAGCAAAGAAGTCAGGATATTTAGCCAGCACATTCTCCACATGCAGGGCAGTATGATTGTGGAAGAAATTAGAGATGTGGCCGCCAATGATGTTGTCAAAGGTTGAGCTCCAGGCACGAGCGACACTTGCTGTCCCTGGAAACCAAAGGGAGAGCCCTTCATTAACAAACACAACCTCAGCCACTTCCAGCCACATACAGAGTGAATGGGCCTCAGCACACCACAGAGAGATGCCTGAGGATGAATATGGGAGAACAATTCACATCATCAAGTTGAGCCACTTGCTCCAGAAGAAAGCAAAATGCTACTTGTCCTCTCTGGATAGAGATAGCCTGGCCACTGTTATTCTTGCTTTTGTTAAACTTCAGATTAGACTACTACAAGACACTGTATTGCAGGGCTGCCTTTGAAGACTACTTGGAAAGTTAAGTCGGTTCAGGAGGCTGCTGATAGTAACTGTTGGCCAGGATGCAATGCCTACTGAGAATGTTCTCTACCAGGTGTGTCTATTTAGGTAAGGTTAGATGGGTAGTGTCAGGGAACTGCCCTCGGCAGGGCGGGAGCCCAGACACCTCCTTAGTAGTGAGACCTCCTCAAGCGGAAAGAGCAGTACCTCCTCCATTGGGGAGCAGCAGGCTGGAAGCAGCCAGGTGAGGGAAGGGCTTGGAGATGCTGCTGAGAGCCCCAACACGCCTCATGAGTTTCGCTCTGAGGGGAGCACGCCACTTCCGTCGCCCCAGTTGTACAGAGGGGTCAAAAGGAGACAGGGGAGGTGGCGCTTTGGGGTGCCAAAATTCTTATGTTGGGGTCACAGCCGGAAACCGGCACTCCCGGATTCTGCGAGTGACTAGGACGGTCATGTTTCCATGTTCTCTGCACTGTAAATAGTCTGCACCAATAAACTGTTAAAAGACAGTTGAGACTCATGCCTGATTACTCGTGAGCAACCCTAACGCAGAAGCACAGAGGCTTTTTCTTCTTCTTCTTCTCTTCTTCTTCTTCTTCTTCTCTCTTCTTCTTCTTCTTCACTGAGCCCATTAGACAACTCTATATTTAAACGACCAACATTTAAGGAGGCAAATTAAACCTCCTGGCTGTTTAGTGGTTTTAGTTCTGTGCTGCTATTTTAATGCTAATTCTTTCCGAACCATATACCTCCTCTCTATATTTTAGTAATTTTTAGTGAAATTCTTTTGGATATAGCTCTGTCGGGGGGGGGGACAGCCCCCAAAATATTTTAAATAAACTATGCATAAAATTTCTCAACTGTGACTGAACTGTTACGCTGTTTGAATCTGTAAGTAATGAGTAATGTAAGTCTAGGTGGCCCCCTACTCCTGAGGGGTTTGGGGGCTGAGAAGGGTGCTTCTTTGATGCATTGCTGCAGGCAAACCAGTTTCTTTGCACCTGATCTCAAGGTGAAATCATTCTTGTCTACTCATTCAAAGTCACCTCCTTTACTCTGAGCCGAACGGCACATACCTATCATATAGGAGAGAATGAGGTTCCATCCTGTGGTGAAGGCCCAGATCTCCCCAACTGTGACATAGCTGTAGAGGTAGGCAGAGCCAGCCTTGGGCACCCGGGCTCCAAACTCTGCGTAGCACAGACCAGCTAACACTGATGAGACAGCCGCTATGAAGAAGCAGAGCACGATGGAAGGGCCTGCGTCGTCCACGGCCACCTCCCCGGACAAGACGTAGACACCAGCCCCAAGGGTGCTGCCCACGCCAAGAGCTATCAGGTCCAGGGTGGAGAGGCAACGAGCTAACTGGGTCTCATCAGAGCTGAGGTCCACTTTGCGCTGCCGGATCAGCTTCTTGCCGAAGCTTGCCATGGTTTTCTCCAGCATTCTGGACAGTTGTGTAAAATGTCCAATGCTTCCCAAGGATCTAAGAGAAGAGAACGTTGCACTGTTAGAGCCAGCAATACGGGATGTGCACCGGCAAGAATGTGGATAAGAATTTTAAGATGTAACAGAACCATGCCAATGGTAATGCAAAAATGTGGCTGAGGAAGCTGGAGCCCTATACCACTCGGAATCAGGCAATTCCTTGTTCCCCAGCAGAACCCCATAATGGTGTTCCACTCCTCCTTCCCTTAGTGGTCAAGTTCAGCCATTCAGGGCCAGCACCTTGAGCATTTTTTAAGCCAACCTTTGTTTGTTTTAAGGCAGTGTTTATTTATTCGTAAGCTGCAGGTAAGGCAGGTATTGTTACTGAATTAAATAAAAATTGTTATGAGGGGCAGAAGCAAGCAATCAGGGCGTGCCAGTTCCAAAGCACAATTTTCATCCAGGATCCCCAGAATCTAAGTAACCTGTAACCCAAGGACAGCTGAGGAATTTTTACTGGCCCTTTTTCAAATCAAGTAGGTTAGACTGTAGCTTTCAAGTCTAGGGCAGGGGTGGCTAACTCTCAGTTCAGGGGCCTGATCCAGCCCTCCAAGACCCTAGTGATTTTGGCAGTAGCGTTAAAAGTGGGGAGGGATTAAACTAGGCATAGCACTGGATTGGGCAGAAGCCAGTGCCCTGATTGGGATACAAATTGCCTCCTATCCAGGCATCTGTTTTGTTGAGTGACATTATGGCAATCGGGGGGGGGGGAGGGGAAGGACCCTAAGCTCACACATGACAATTTCATAGAAGCTATATTCAAGAGGGTATACAGACAGGCAATGGTTGTGGTCAACCAAGTTCTATTCATGAGCAGACTCACTGGAATGAACGGGCCAACGTTAGTTGTGCCTTTAATTTACGGCATATGGGTCTACTCCAAGTAGGACTAGCATTGGATGCAACCCCATTGGGTCTCAACCCAGAGTATTTAAGGTAAATGTTGCTGTTGGAAATGCCAGAGGCTAGCTTAGAAGCCAGAGGGATGGTGGTTACACATTAAATCCACATACCCTGCAGGTGTCCATGAAGGTTAGCAAAAGGCAGCTCTTGGGATTAATAGTGTTTACACAAGATAAAAAGGCAGGAAGATATCTTCAGCTATTAACCAAAGTTTAAACCAACTTTGGTTAACAGACAACATAACAAACTTTTGTCCAGAACATCCAGCTATGGGCCAGGCGGAATGAGACCTTGGGGTCAGCGTTAAGTCTGGCACATGATGCACAGGACAAAACTTGCACCCCACATTCCTGAATCTGCTGTTAAAAGTCCTGTGTAGATGCAAAAGACAGCATATATATATATATTTAAAGAGCTCTCAATATTTCACAAATAATTGAAGGCAACTTAACAAGTACTGAAATCACAAGGTGGTTTCAATCCCACCTAACCAAGCACAGAGGGGGAAATAGCTCCATGTCAATGAAGCTTGGGCTAAGACAGTTGCGAAGAACCTCCACTTCCCACTCTCCCCTTGTTACTAAGTGACTTTCTAATCAGGTGTTCTGGGTCAAATTTCAATCCACCCCACCTGTCCCTCTGAGGTCCGTCTGTTATGTCAATCCCCTTTTATTTATAATCTGGGGATCTCTTAGTAACGGGAGTTTTCCTGTCCAGCGGCCGTGGCCGGTTATATCCTCTGCTCTGGGCTTCAGGGGTTAAACTCTTCTTTGCCTACAGTTCGGGGTCTCTCTTTCATTAGATCCCTCACTATATCAGTTAGCTAAGCCCTCTTAGCAACTCTGTGGCAATACCAAGGTTTCCGCCCGCTAGCCCCTCCTGAGGGAACTCCAAGACACAAACTATCACCCTGCAGGTCAGTTTTGTCCTTTCCCTGAGTTCACCTCCTCATGAGCAAATGAACGACGATATTTTCTTAGCTCAACAATAAGAAGTCTTTATTTCTTTCAGAACATAACGGTTTCAGTAATGGTTTATAAGCTTAGTTTCATAACAGTGAAAACTCTTTCTTTCAGCATCATATACACATCTTCAACTATCCTAACCTACCCACCACTATCCTGGCCCCACGCCCTCCTTCTTCCAGTCACCACCCTCCCCTCTAACGGCTGCTCCCTCCTTTTAAAGAGCGGAATGTCCCGCCTCCCAAGGGATATGTGCCACTCAAACTGGGGTGCCCATTAACTCATAAAACACCGTGGGTTTCTGAACATCCCTTAACTTAGATCCGATTCATTACAACAGTGATCCCATGGAGGCAAGGAATGAAGTTGTAGATAATGCTTATTGATTGATTGGTTTATGGCAAATTTAGTAAGAGTGAAAAAGAAGAAAAGGTGTTGGCTGTCGCTGACAAAAAAAAATTCATTGTTGTAAGAAATTACGGTCTTTTATATATATATATAATAAATGTTCATAAGTGTTCCAAGCAAACAAGGCCACATGTTTGAAGCAGCACAGGAAGACAGGTTTGACACCATTTTGACTCTCAAAACTGACCAAATGTTTACCAAATGGGTCTCTGCAAGGAAGGAGGGGTGAGGGATTTAATTGTCCCAGGAATTAAAGAAGATTACCATCTCAAAGGAATGGCCAGGCTACTGAGAAAAGGCAATCAGATAACGCCTTTTTGTGTGATGTAGGTGTGATGTATCTGGGGGATGGGCTTTGGGCTGCAGCTCTTCTGTGATGTATGTGTGAGGTTTCTGGGGGTGGGGCGGACTCCAAGGGGGGATTTTTTGAAATGTCTTTTTAAGGACAGGCAGCCCTTTGTTTGGGGTTCTTCCCTGCTCACCTGTGTGTGAGGAAGGTACCCTGTTGCAACAGAACAATAAAGATCGAGCTTACTAGCTGCTTTGCTTCTAATTATTCTCTGGTTGGCCTCTGTGTTTTTTTTCTCCTACCGACGGAGAACCTGCAAAGGACTTTACAAGGGCTCATGTGTACCCCATAAGGGAATAAGGGCAGATTTTTTCTTACAACATTCATTGATTCTGATGTAATTGAATAAATTAATGTAAGCAATATCAACGAAATGATAGTGATTTATATATACAAATTAAAGCTCTGGGGCACCCTCCATACTACAACTCCCACCAGCCACCCCTAGGAATCCAAAACAAAGAGACCCAGAAGAAATTGAAGGATACCAGCCAATCCTCTGTTTACTCAACACAAACTAGGTTTTCCTTGTCTGTTTTTCAAAAGATAAAAAGGATTTCATCTGTGCTCTTTGTGAAAAGTTTGCACTAGGCTCAGTCAAATCATAACAGTCTCATCGCAGGCAAACAGAAGAGTGGTTATTTTTACAAGGCTGGGCTAATGACATCCACACTGCCTGGTCTTAGTACCAGCACAAATGAAACCCCAAATTCTCAACTCACTCCACTCCCACAAAGCATTTCCATTCCATTTCCCAGTGTTTGTACCATGTAAATGCAGCACACCGAAGTTGATTTGCTGTAAAGAGCCAAACTGTGCTCCTCTTCAAAGTCTTCCCTGCCTGCTTGCCCAACAGCAATTCTTACCTATCACAGGCCACCAAGCAAGGGGTGCACAGTCTTAACATTTGTAGGAACATCAAAGTACGAATATACACCAACTGCTGCAATCCCAAATAACTACCTTTATAGTAGGGAAAACAATAAAATATTTGAGGAGGCTGCCCTCCCTAAGTTGATGTACCACATCTTGTGATGTGGGGCGGGGCTTACCTCCCCCCCCCCAATATTTTATTCAAGTTGGCACCCCTGTTCTTGTTAATTAGTAAGTCTAGGAGCTAATGACCACAGAGCTATAAATTTCTTGATAGGTAGACTCAAACCATATCTGAAGAAGTGTGCATGCACACGAAAGCTCATACCTAGAACAAACTCTGTTGGTCTCGAAGGTGCTACTGGAAAGAATTTTTGATTTTGTTCAAACCATAGGAATGCAATAAGTGGAGAGAGAGAGCTGTGTGTGGTGTCATTCCTCTGCTTCCAGTGGCAGGAAGAAATGAGAAATATAAACACTTCTCCTTCCTGTTAGTAACTCTCCCTTTGATGGAAAGATGGGTATCTCCTTCACCATGTCTTTGACAGAGATGGATGTCTCCCTGAGTGTAGACTCCATTTTAGAATTCAACTATGCATTTTCTAAACTAGAATTATTTTTGCCTGCTGTTTGCTGAAAACAAGGGCAAGACCTTTAAGTAAGTAAAAAAATCTTCAACTTACTTTACTTACTGTTTTGATTCTTTGTTAAGCGGGATAAGAAGGGGAAGCCAGCTTACTTCGTTAGATGGACTTGCTCAAAGCAAGGTTTTATAGCCTAATTGCTATGCTTTTAGTTTTGCTGCCAACTCCATTCAACCCACACACGTGGGTGCCTCGAGGGACAAATTGTAATTAATACATCCTCTCCTACCTATTAGAACCCACCCCGCAAAACTCAATAGGCAGAGTATCAATAGGATTTGAATTAAAACAGGAGAAGAAAGAGGGAGGTCAGCAAGCCTCAAGGTATGTAGAGGTACAACACTTGGAAACAAAAGGGCCAACTCTCTACAACACCGGAAAGAGCCCAATGAGAATGAAGCATGTGCAGTGTGGCTTCCAGGAGCTGTTAGAACATTGCATATCAGTTGCAAATTAAGAATGGAAAATGTAGGAGTGTGCAGGGGAGAAATGGAACTGGCTTGCTTGAACATAGTGCCAGCTCTGGATTTTGGAGACCCTTTAGGCAAGACACCCTTGACACCCCTCCCTCAATTGAGTTTACCTACATACTGCAGCAGGTCCAGGGTGCTCTTGCCAGTGGACCCCGTGCTGGGATGTGAGCCTCCAGTCTGCTGACATTTAACTAGCTCTGACCTTACAGCTTAGTGGGATGCAACTCAGCAACATTTTGTTGCAGGTCCTGCTTGTTGTATATAACCAGCCAACTGCAGAATTTCCATCATCTGTGCTGCCTCAAGGAATCAATAAAGATGCCATCTACCCAGCCTGTCTACCAAGCTGACTGATTGCACTGTCGGGAGACAGAGCAAAGCAGAGGCCCTCTCGTTTCCTCTTTCTGTAGCATTGATCTATGAAGACTAATGACCATCTCCATCTGCTATCAGACCATCTGCTTTGTTTGCTAACAGGGAAAAGTGATATTTATAAGCATCCTGGAGAACCCACAAGTGAAAGCATAGAAAAGCCAAGATTTGGCAACATGCAACTAAAAGGAAAGTCCTGTGCCATTAATAGTTGTGTGGTTGGCAGAAGGAATCACAGGCGCAACACCAGCCAAAAACCAGCTATGAAAGAGATATTGGCAATGAAACAGTGAAGCCAGTACTAAAATTTCTGGATCTATCTCTGGTTTATTTCCTTCCCTTTCCTGCTCCTTTAGAGACACAGAAAATGTGCAAAATGTTTCCCAACCCAGAGATAGCTTTTTACATCAATGGAAGGAAACTAGCATGCGAAGATACAAAGAGAAGATCAATGGAGAGACGCCCTCTGCAGTTGGCCAGCTAAGATCCCAGAACCATCTTTTCAGAAGAGGAGGACTGGGGCCCCACAGGAAGCCCTAGTAAAGCTGGGGATGTGAAGGAACCCACAACATGGATGCTTCACTTGGGCCTCCTAGTAATCTCTCTGACCACACCCCAAGCCGTGCCTTAATGTGATCCCCCCCCCCGGCCTCAGGAGTAAAGGCTACAGTGGACTACAGATGCTCTAGTCCAGCATCCCATTTCAGAAAGGTCAACCAGATGCCTATGGGAAGCCCACAACTCCTTTATCCTCTGGAATGCTGGAGTCTCCATAGGAGCTGCCAGATGGCTCTGTCGCCAGAGGTCCCCTCATGAGGAATGGTCTACTCAGAAGAACAGAGGGGATCTAGCTGCAAACAAGACCCAACCCAAATCAAGACCTTGTTATACCAACTGCTCAATCTTCTCACTGGAGGTTACGTTAAGTAATACGTTTGACTATAATTGAATGTGGAAGCTTATGTCTAAAGTCAATGGATAGAACAAACACCATTAGGTGCACTGGTGGATAAGTGTTTAATGGTTCTGTATTTTGTTTAAAAACCAGTGAAAATTGTTTTAAACAAACAAGCAAACAAACATTGACCCAGCAAATGAGCAGCAGGAAGAGGAGCTGGCCATGAGGATATATGTGTAACTGTCTGCTATGAGCCTTTGATGGGTTAACAGTTCCCTGTTGAGTTCCTTAACATCCGGATCATGGCCACAGCCACCACCATTGGGGACTGCAAGGTTCTTTTGATGGAACCCAGAATTTACCCTTTGAAGCCGAAATGTTAAGGAAGCATCTTGTTAGTGTGGGAGTTGCAATAACATTGCTTTGGGCCTTTGCGCCACCCTCTTGGCTCCTGACAAACAGGAGGGGAAGTGTCACCTTGATGGATGTTCGCCATCAGCCAAAGGAACTTCCATTTCCAGCAGAGCGGAATAAAAATGGAAAAAGTTATGTGAGGAAACACATTTCAAGGCTGGGTCTGTTGTGGGAACAGTGCCCAGAAATGATCTCAGCAAGTGGAAATATTAAGATTTTGCCCCCTGGCTACCAGCAGCCGCTTCTTCCCACAAACCAAAGAGCCTGTTTAGCCAAGGCCAGAAATTACTGTGCATGGGGAGGGGGAGAACCCCGGGACAAACACACACCAGGACAGTTTCGTCCTCCCGCCCCCCTGCAACCAAGCCTAGCGTGAACCTCCAGAATCACACACTCCAGTGCAACAGGAGAAAGTCAAGTGCACACAGCTTACAAAAGCTAGCAGCTTTGGTTTGTTTTTCCTTACGTAACCGTTTGACTTCACACACACTCAGCAGTTCCAGGCTGCTGTGATCATGGCACCATTTCTAGAAAGACAAAAGCAAACTTGCCTGCTGTGCTCTGGTCTAGGAATCCTACTACCCTAGAAACAGTCCAGTGCTGGTCAGCCAGGACCGGAGGCCACTACTTGCTGCCGTCATGAAGGATGGGAAGCTCTGCTTGATGGGGGGTGGGGGGTGGGGAAATCCAAGCAGGAGCTGACATGAGACGGCTGGACAATTTACCAGACAAAACTGCCTAACAGCATATTCCTCAGTAGAGATGTGGGAACAGGCTGGCTAAGCTGCTTAGGAAGCCTTTTAGTGTTCCTACATATTTTTTAGGATTTGTTTTAATATTAAATAAATGTGGGGGCAGATTTTTTTTTTAAGGAAGCCTTTTAGTTTGATTGAGAAAAAGCAGTTGATAATGCAAAACTCACTGGCTGGGCATGCAGTTTGGTGGGTGTGGAAGAAAAGCAGAAGGCCACAGAAGACTGCTGAGGAGCAAGATCTGTTCAACAGCGCAACAGGCTCCCTTGGGAGGTTGTGGACTGTCCTTCCTTGGAGGTTTTTAAGCAGTTGGATGGCCCTCTGCCATGGGTGCTTCAGTGGATATTCTTGCATTGCAGGGGGTTGGACTGGATGACCCTTGGAGGTACCTTGCAACTATTCAATCCTATTATTCTATTATTTTTATTTATTCAATTTATATACCACCCTTTATCAAAAGATCCCAGAGCGCTGTATATCATTAAGAACACGTTTTACAGAGCACAATAATGACAACATAATGCGAAGCATAATAATAAAATAGTCATACTAACAGTCTCCTTCCCTCCCCCCCCCACCTCAACATTTAACAGGCCACAAGTTATTTAATAGCCTAGGCCTGGGTAAAGGTAAAGGTAAAGGGGCCCCTGACCATCAGGTCCAGTCGTGTCCGACTCTGGGGTTGCGGTGCTCATCTCGCTCTATAGGCCAAGGGAGCCGGCGTTTGTCCGCAGACAGCTTCCGGGTCATGTGGCCAGCATGACAAAGCCGCTTCTGGCGAACCAGAGCAGCGCACGGAAACGCCGTTTACCTTCCCGCTGGAGCGGTCCCTATTTATCTACTTGCACTTTGATTGCTTTCGAACTGCTAGGTGGCAGGAGCTGGGACCGAGCAATGGGAGCTCACCCCGTGGCAGGGATTCGAACCACCGACCTTCTGATCAGCAAGCCCTAGGCTCTGTGGTTTAACCCACAGCGCCACCTGGGTCCCTGCAGGCCTGGGTATAGAGGAACATTTTCACCTGCCAACTAAAGACATGTAATGATGGTGCCAGGTGAGCCTCTCTGGGAAGAACATTCCCCAATCGGGAAGCCACTGCAGAAAAGACCTGTTCTTGTGTTCTCTCCAAACCTCTCAGGGAGTGGGGACATACAGAAGTGCCTCAGATGACAAGTGCAAGGTTTGGGTCAGTTCATATGGAGAGATGTCTCTAATTAATGGTGTTTCTAATTCAGTGGTTGTGCCTGGTGGATACTTGGGGCAGGTGGAAGTGTGCCAGAGAGCCCACTATGGATCGTTAGGGGGCCCTTCCCTACAAAACAAACACAAAAGGATTGTGCACAACAAGCGTATTAAGAGTTAGCAGCAGCAGCATGCTCACTTTAATCTGAATGGGCTTGCTACAGAAGACAGGGCGGGTTGCCATTCATCTCCCCACCTGCCCACAGCAACGCTGGGGTGGAAAGGACTCAGTTGGAGGAGCGTCTCAAGGGGCAGGTTCTCCAGGTCCAATCTGATCCTTGTTGCAAAGCAGCACCGCAGAGCTGGGCCAAGTCACCATCCAGAGAACAAGACCAAATGAAAGTGAGGATGAAAAAGAGGGCTGTGAAGAAGAGAGTCGGAAAAGGGCAAAGATGGAAGAAAAGAGTCCTTAAGAAGTAGTGCTAGTCGTGAAAAGCGGCAACAGGAAATCATTCCATCTGCAGAATGCTCCACCTGCTTAGAAATTTCTGCCCACAACACTTGGTTTCAAAGTGTAGCATCTTTAAGTCATATTTTGTGACCATATTTCAGCACCGCCATCTTCATTTCATTCACTGGTGAATTATTATTTTTTAATCACCACCTTTGCAAATCTGCATTTCAATGCAAACTGCAATGCAGTGGGAACAACCAAATCATGTTTAGTGGAGCAAAGTTAATAAGCTATCTTTAACAACATTTAACCTTTATACAAATAGCATACAGGCAGCCCCCAGTTTACACGCATTCAATATATGTGCGACTGTGTATATGTGCATCGCACTGAACCCCAAAGTGACCTGGAGACATCATAAAAACATCACTGAAAAATCACTAAAAAGGCAGAACGGGGGTGTTTTCAGGCTTTTTCAATGGGTTTTGACTATATACAATTTCTTCGATGCATGCTGGACACTGGATCCAAGAAAACTCACAGTGCTCCCCCATCCAAAGGAGAAGTAAACCCAGGAGCTTTGCCTCATAACTTCCCACCACTTTGAAAACATTAAACTACCAGCTTCCTACCCAGAGAGGCCTTGCTGACATCAAGGTACCACTGCAGCTTCTGTGATCATACAAGTTCTGGTTGAAGGGATGGAGTTGACAGAGCAAGGTGCCTTAGCAAAATGCTGTCCCTCTGCAATCAATGCCCAGAAGTGCCCTAGCTTATCTACGAGGATGGCAGTTGGGTTGGCAAAACACATAATTAAACGCTTCTTCCTCGGAAGAGCAACTGAACTCACATTTCACCGCCAGAGCAAGGAAGTTAATTGTGCCTTTCAATGCTCATCTGATCCTATTAATAGATAATAATTTTACTTGAGCAGAAGGAAGCACCAGAGAAGGTCAAGCTTGCCTGGCCTCAGCCTCAGCTGAAAACTAGCGTAACCTAGGTTACTGCCGAAGAAAAGGAAGCCTGGGGTAAGAAAGCAAGAAAAGGCTGTGACTGGCAGGAGCCAGAAGCTGTACCTCCCTTTCCCTGTTGGCATTAGATGCCTACTCTGGCTAATGTTAGGCTGCTCTGTTGTTCTAAATCTATTATCACCTTAGATTGCTGCCAGATCCTTCCATATTTGAAGAAATCCCCTTACATCCTACTTTTCTATGTTCAGGGATTTTGATTTTTAATTTGGGTGGTGGTGACAGCACAGCACTCCACCCTGCAAGCCCATTCCCATGCACAGGGCAGCCTAGAAACAGGGTTGCCAAAATCTCCATACCAACTTGGATCTTTTCACTGGGCTACAAATAGGGAGCCACGCTCCAGAGAACAAGCTTGATTCAGTTCTGCAGCCAAAAAGCAAAGCTGCCACCTACACAAGCACAATATGACATTCAAATTCTGGGTTCTTCACAAAGCTATATGAAACATATAGATTGGATACCAGACCCAGTCTTAAGCAAAGCCTTCGCTGGTGGCACTCTCTAGAATTACAGAAAGCTATTTGGAAGAAGTGGTCCTTGCGTCATTACACACACACTAGATGACCGCAACACATTCTATTCAAGTCTGCCTTGGACAGATGCTCTTTAAATCTACCTTGTGCAAAATACAGTTGCTCAGACACTTGTTGGGCCACAACAGAACTACAACTAGGACTATAACTCTCCTTGGCCCAGACCCTCCAAGTGTCCCTATTTTTCAGGGACAGCCCTGGATTTACAGAAGCTGTCCTGGTTTCTCATTTGAATGTCTTGCTTTTCCTTAGGACGTCCCTATTTCAATCGGAGAAATGTTGGAGGGTATGGCTCAATTATGCACCTCCCAAACCAAGGAGATAAGTAACTATACAACTTTTAGAAGACATCTGAAGGCAGGCCTGAATAGGAAAGGTTTTTTTTAATGTTTTATGTTGTTATATGTGTTCAAAGTCTGCCAAAGTGGTTGGGGAACAACAACAACAACAACAACAACAACTGTTGTTGTTGTTGAATAAGATGTCCCAATTTTCATCAGAGAAATGTTGGAGGGTATGTTAGTCCCAGCCACACCTGAAGTCCAAAACATCTGGAGGGCACCAGGCTGATGAAGACTGGACTAGCTATTCAAAGCACACAACACCTGTTACACTGGCTTGCTGTTCATGTCCTGATTCTTGGCCCATTCTAAAGTGCTGGTGTTCACCTTTAAAGGCTTGAATGGTTTGGGTCCAGGTTATTTGGATACTCACACCAGTTCAGGCCTTAAGATTAACCTCAAAGGCCCTGCATGGGGGCCTGCCATCTAACTTGTGGCCAGTTTGGTGTAGTGGTTAGGAGCCAGTTTGGTGTAGTGGTTAAGAGCGGCAGACTCGTAATCTGGGGAACCGGGTTCGCGTCTCCGCTCCTCCACATGCAGCTGCTGGGTGACCTTGGGCTAGTCACACTTCTCTGAAGTCTCTCAGCCCCACTCACCTCACAGAGTGTTTGTTGTGGGGGAGGAAGGGAAAGGAGATTGTTAGCCGCTTTGAGACTCCTTCGGGTAGTGATGATATCAAATCCAAACTCTTCTTCTTCTTCTTCTACTAGAGACAGGTGCATATGGCTCTCCTTCACTAGCAAAGTATGCATGGCTTCTACGTTACAATCAAACCTCAGTTGTTGAAAGTAATCCGTTCCAGAAGACCGTTTGACTTTCGACAACTGAGGTGTGGCATCCAATTGGCTGCAAGAGCTTCTTGCACTCAAGTGGAACCGTGTCGGACATTCAGGTTCCAAAAAACGTTTGAAAACCGGAACATTTACTTCCAGGTTTTCGGTGTTTGGAAGCTGAAACATATGATAACGGAGGCATTCGGGAACCGAGGTTTGACTGTAGTGGCTTTTAAACAAGAGTCTGAACACTTCCTCCCTGCTGACGCTGCTTTTTAATATGCAATGTTACTGTGTTGTTTTACGTATGACTGTTTTACTGCCCCAATGTGAAACTGCCTTGGTTGCACTGGTCGATGATCTCTGGCGGGCTAGGGGCAAAGGTGAGAGCTGTTTCCTAGTTCTGCTGGATCTCTCAGCAGCCTTTGACACCATCGACCATAACATCCTTCTGGACCGTCTAGAGGGGTTGGGAGCTGGGGGCACTGTTATACAGTGGTTCCGCTCCTTCCTCCTGGGCCGTGTTCAGAAAGTGGTGGGGGGGATGAGTGTTCAGACCCCTGGGCTCTCACTTGTGGGGTGCCTCAGGGTTCCGTCCTCTCCCCCATGCTTTTTAATATCTATATGAAGCCGCTGGGAGAGATCATCAGGGGTTTGGGCTGGGTGTTCATCAGTATGCGGATGACACCCAGCTCTACCTCTCTTTTAAATCAGAACCAGTGAAGGTGGTGAAGGTCCTGTGTGAGTGCCTGGAGGCGGTTGGAGGATGGATGGCGGCTAACAGATTGAGGTTGAATCCTGACAAGACAGAAGTACTGTTTTGGGGGGACAGGGGGGGGCGGGTGTGGGGGACTCCCTGGTCCTGAATGGGGTAACTGTGCCCCTGAAGGACCAGGTGCGCAGCCTGGGAGTCATTTTGGACTCACAGCTGTCCATGGAGGCGCAGGTTAATTCTGTGTCCAGGGCAGCTGTCTACCAGCTCCATCTGGTACGCAGGCTGAGACCCTACCTGCCCGCAGACTGTCTCGCCAGAGTGGTGCATGCTCTGGTTATCTCCCGCTTGGACTACTGCAATGCGCTCTATGTGGGGCTACCTTTGAAGGTGACCCGGAAACTGCAATTAATCCAGAATGCGGCAGCTAGACTGGTGACTGGGAGTGGCCGCCGGGACCACATAACACCGGTCCTGAGAGATCTGCATTGGCTCCCAGTATGTTTCCGAGCACAATTCAAAGTGTGTTGACCTTTAAAGCCCTAAACGGCCTCGTCCAGTATACCTGAAGGAGCGTCTCCACCCCATCATTCAGCCCGGACACTGAGATCCAGCGCCGAGGGCCTTCTGGCGGTTCCCTCACTGCGAGAAGCAAAGCTACAGGGAACCAGGCAGAGGGCCTTCTCGGTAGTGGCGCCCGCCCTGTGGAACTCCCTCCCTTCAGATGTCAAAGAGATAGACAACTACCAGACATTTAGAGGACATCTGAAGGCAGCCCTGTTTAGGGAAGCTTTTAATGTGTGATATTTTAATGTATTTGATTTTTGTTGGAAGCCGCCCAGAGTGGCTGGGGAAATCCAGCCAGATGGGCGGGTACAAATAATAAATATTATTATTATTATATTATTTCAGATGCCTTCGTGTAAAACCTGACAAATTATTAATAATGTAATAGCAATTATTTTTAGTTTTGGATTGTGGCTTTATTACAATCTATATGTCTTTGCTCTGCTATAAGCTGCATTGGGAAGATTTTGCCCAAATATTTTGAAATAAATGAAATATATAAAAATGTCCTCCCATTTCTTATTTTCCCTTTATATTGGTTGTTTCCCAGTATTTACATGTTGGATTTAAGGTTCAGGGAGCAAAAGCAGGTCAGAGGTAGGCAAGCCTCCTGAGTGGCATGATGCTGTCAGAAATACAAACCATCATTCCTTAGAGACAGAGACAGAGGGAGAAATAGTTGGCAATTTTCACCTGAATGTGGAAGCCGCACTTTAATGAGCTATGGAGACAAAGACAATAATCTAGACTTTGGCAAACGAACACGACTCATATGTTATCTGTTAAGGGGTGTCTTGTAGGTACCAAGAATTAATGGTTCGTTTCAGAGCTTTTTCCCCAAACGCATTTTCTTACAATCTCCTGAAGACAGGATGGGTTAAAATTAAAACCTTAACTGAAAAGTTGGTTTATTGTGGAATTAGCATTTTCAGCTCTTAGATCTCCTTGTTTGTTCTCCTGATCAGGAGGACTTTCGAGACTGTAGCACAGTCCTGCACAATAAAAGATGTGTTGATTAAAAATAACACAGGTGCATTAATGAAAGTTGCAAAATGCAAGAAACAGGTCTTGCGTGTTTGCTTGTTTTTCAGTCCCTTTCCCGCCCCGTTTGCTCCTTTTCATTAAATCTGTTTGCTCCAGAGGGAAATGTAACTGCCAAGCCCAAGCAATGCCAGACCCCCTGAAGAGCTCCACCACCTGTTACTCCCATTGTGAGTCCCAACAGGGAGGCGCAGACACGGAGAGGTGGTCTCCTTATGATGGCAGCCGTTCATGAGGCGTAACTTATCAAGGAAACAACACACACCTTCAGAAGGACAAGCAGAGCAGGCTGTGCGAAGAGCAACACTGGATATCGCCATGTTCGAGTGGAGCTGAGGCCTTGAAAGTGCCCCTGCTGCAGAGCTGGTGCCAGATCTCAGGGGCTCCTTGGCACAGTGCTGCCATTATGACTGCCACCCCAACATGGCCACATCTATGCCATTAACTCCCCACCCCCACCCCACTGACTCTCCTGCCAGCCGCTCTCCACTGGGCAGAATTTTAGTGGCAATGCTCTTTTGAATAAGAACCAAGCTTGGCTCCTCTCCATGGTGGTCACCATGCAATGCCAAAATCACCTAGCTATATAGGCAAAGGCATTGCATTTCAGGTCACTAAAAGTGGTGGGCAGCCACTGCAGGGGAGAGCAGAGATTTGCTGCCATTGTCTATGGGCCACTGGGGGAAGGCCGAGAGATGTGCATGGGGCCCTCCTGAACCCGTGAGATGCTTGGCTTGTAACCACTGTAGCTGGCCACGGGTGCCAGGTCTGGCCCTCAATATGCCAATTGTCGCTTATTCCAGTCACCCTCCCAGGTTTCCACCCCTGGTGCCTTAGGCTTCCACCCTGCAAAAACTCTGAGGAAAGAGTATAGAACCTCAGGCCGAGCTCTCGGCCCTGGAAAGCAGCAGTCCCCACCCTGCAGAGAAGACCCTTCCTGTTGCTCTGGAGGCTCTGTCAGAAACGTCAGATAAAGAACAACCCAGTAAGAGCCTGTAGGATAAGCACAGCCACACTCCCCGTGACAGACTGGGGCATCACCCTGCCAGTTTGCCAGTTCCCATTTCAGGCAGGAATGATTCACTGAGCAGTTACACTTTTACCGCAACCTCTTTCTCAGTGAGGGATGGTCACAGAGGAAGATTCATCTGAGCGTGAACTGATGAGGGCAAAAGTCCTGGACAGTTACAAGGAGCTGCAGGAAGAGGCAGCCAACTGCATCAGCCAGTCACTGAAGATGAAAAGCAAGCCCTCTTCCTTCTGTTGCAGCTGCTCAACTCATTTAACTTTGCATCAACAAGTCTGCAAGCAGTTCTCTCTCTCTCTCTCTCTCTCTCTCTCTCTCACACACACACACACACACACACACACACACGGCCCTCTGCATGGCTTATTAAGCTACAGGCTACACAACATTTGGAGACAACTCAGGGCACGGAATGAAATGTGCTTTGGGTGGGTCCCAAGTCATGCAATGCCACTGGCTGGTCCTAGCTGGTGTCATGTCTCTTGCAGAGAGATTGAGTGGTTGCTGGGTTTTCTTTTCCCACTTGCAGAACTTCACCCCTTGGGGAAGGTCTGCAACTCAGAGACAGAGCCATGTGTTTGGCATGCAAAAGGTCCCGGGATCAGCCACCAGCATCACCAAGTGTGGCAAAGAGAAAATCCTCTGCCTGAAGCCTTGCAAAGACATTGCCAGTCAGTACAGACAACACCAAGTTAGGTGGACCAATAACATAGGGCAGTTTCCCATTGTTGTAAGAATATTAAGGTCCATAGCTGTCAACCTTCCCTTTTTTTGCATTGGGAAATGGCGCTGGAATAAGGGAATTTCCCCCCAAAAATGGAAAGTTGACAGTTATGTTAAGGTGATATGTGAGATATATATTATATATTATATATTTCATAAGTGTGCCAAGCAAACAAGGCCACATGTGTGAAGCAACACAGGAAAACAGCCCTGAAACCATTTTTCACTCCCAAACTGACAAACTGTTTCTCTGCAAAGAAGGAGGGGGTGGGAGAACCTTCCCATTGTCTCAGGAAATTAAAATGATTACCATTTCAAAATGGCCAGGCTGCTAACAAAAGGCAATCAGATAATGCATTAACAGGTAGCCTGGAAGTAACGGGAAAAACAAACTTCTCAGATTTCTGTTTAAATCTGTTGGAAGGGGGGATTTCTGAAGTGTCTTTATAAGTGGCACTGGGTCCCTCCCCTGCTCTCCTGTGTGGGAGGTCAACCCTGTTGCAACAGAACAATAAAGATCAAGTTTACTAGCTGCTTTGCTTCTAAAAATTATCTGGTTGGCCTCTGTTTTTTTACTCCTACCGATGGAGAACCTGCAAAGCATTTTACAAGGGCTATTGTATACCCCATAAGGGAATAAGAGCAGATTTTGCTTATTTCAGAATGTTCGTAAAAGTGCATTCTCCTTGCCACTTGGCTTAGCAACCTAACTGATCCACACTCCTGCTCAGGAAGGCCATAAATGACACACAGTATGTTATAGACCCTAAGGAATGGATGAGAGAAAATCCTTGGCTCTCACACCTAACTAAAACCAAGTTTAAGCATGAATCACTGTGTTTTAAATTGTAGATTTAAGTGCCTCAGTTTGAGCAAACTGCGGGAGGCAGTGGAAGACAGGAGTGCCTGGTGTGCTCTGGCCCATGGGGTCATGAAGAGTTGGACACAACTAACTGACTAAACAAGAAGTGCCTGGGGCAAAGAACTGCATTCACCCATTACCCCAGTGTTTTTCAACCTTTTTTGGGCAAAGGCACACTTGTTTCATGAAAAAAATCACGAGGCACACCACCATTAGAAAATGTTAAAAAATTTAACTCTGTGCCTATATTGACTATATATAAAGTAATTTTTCAATTTTTCCCACGGCACACCAGGGCAACACCTCGCGGCACACTAGTGTGCCACGGAACAGTGGTTGAAAAACACTGCATTACCCCACCCCTCAATTTGCTCTGTAGATCACAGATGTTGGCTATAACTTCCATAATTCACGGCTCTTTGCTAGGCTAGCAGGGGGCTGATGGGAGCTGGAATCCAAGCCACCCAGAGGGCATCATGTTGAGGAAGGCAGAGACCATAGAGATGTTAAAAAAACCAAACCAGGAAGAGATTAGTCTACTAGCCTTCAAACTGGAGCAATTTCCAGAAGGGATTCCTTCCCATTAGGGCTCTATTTACTTAACCGCAGCTCTGAGGTATTTCAGAGCACTTTGCCCAACTCTCTGAAACCTCCAGGAGCTAATCTATAATGCGGTGCTAATGAGGTCTGCTTTAAAGTCAGCTGCTCCACAAGAAAGACCTGAAGCAGAGGACCAAAGAAAAGATCTAAACCACCTTTGTCCCCTTGCTAGAAGGAAGAAGAGTACAACTGCCTCTTTCATCTCAAGAGTTATTAAAAAAATCTGGCAGACGGTGCACTTAACACTCCAAGCACCCAAGATACAAACACACACCTGGTTCCACTCGGCTAGGATGGGACTGCACACAATTTCCTGAAGTGTTCTTAGCGTCATTCAAAGGCTTAAAAAAATTCCTCTTTGACTGAGTAGGGTGTGGGTGGGGGGGGGTGTGAACACAGGCTCAGACTCCCCTCCTGCAACCAAGGAAGTGCTCAGCTCATCCCCATATCGGTGGAAGTCATGCAATAGGAATAAGAACAAACAGGAGAAACATTCGCAGAGCTGAATTAGGAGCAAAAGGAAGTACCCACCTGGCTGCTTTCAAAAGCTGCTCACTGCTCAGCTAATACCAAGCACTTCTTCCCCACAGATATATTCTAGGAAGAGGGGAAACAGCAAGGCGAGTCAGAAAGCAGCTGGGAGCAGGTCTGCTGTACTGTACTGATTCCTGGGCACAAATAGACTGAGGAATGCTGGGTACAGTTACAGTGCCTCTTCCCCTGCTTGCCAACTGACCCTCTTCTACTCTCCACCACCACACTGCCGAGGAATATCGGAAGCTGCCTGATGCAGAGTCAGACCAACAGTCCATCTGGCTTGGAATTGTCTGCAGTGAAATCTCTCCAGGGTTTCAGAGCAGGCGCTCTCTCAGCTTTGCCTGGAGACTGGCTGGACTTTCTGCATGCGAGACAGATCCTTCGCCACCAAGCTATGGCAGGCACAGGCATCAAGGCAGGAAGTAGCCCCCAGGGTGAAAACCTGAGCAGAAGTCATGCTCAAACACAGCAATGAAAGGGTTTTTCCCCACCCTTCCTTGATTTCAAAAGACCCAGGAGTTTTAAGTTCCAGAGGTAACAATAGCAGGATAAACAGACATTTGGGATCCTGAGGCAAGCACCACAAGCGCCCTTTAAACCTACTCCAATGCCCCACTGAGCCACTCCTCATCCTGGAAGGCCCCTGATCTGTTCGTGCATCCTGTTCTCAATATAGCCTCAGGATCGGGATCCGGCCTGCGTATCAAGGCCAAACGTATCTAAGGAACACAAATATTAGCATTGCCTCCAGTAAGGGGGCAATTGTTTTTTGCAAAGGGATTTCGGAAGCTGCTACCCCCCCCCCCATGCAGGGATGGGAAAATGTGCTGCCCTTTGGTTGGTATTGAACTGAGATACAATTACGAATAAGTACATTAATACAGTGATACCATGGTTTGCATACGTTTTGGATTACAAACACATCAAACCCGGAAGTGTGTGTCCCAGTTTGCAACTTTTTTTTTGGATTACAACCCATTTTGTTTTGGATTATGAACAATTTTTTCTGGGAGGCCCCACTGGCGAAAGCACGCCTTGGGTTACAGCCTGTTTTGGTTTACAAACGGACCTCCGGAATGGATTATGGTTGTAAACCAAAGTACCACTGTAGTGAAATACAACTAAGAAGGATATTAATAGTGAAATAATTATTAAGCTCTAACTTACAATTTTGGAAATGTACATGCAGGTTTTTTTTCCTTTTAATTTTTTTGGGGCCCCGAAGAGAGTAGGGCCCTAAACTATTGCTTGTTTATCTTATACGTAAATCTGGCACTGGCTGGAAGGGACCCTGAGGACCATCTAGTTCATGGGTAGGCAAACTAAGGCCCCCGGGCCGGATCCAGCCCAATCGCCTTCTCAATCCGGCCCGTGGATGGTCCGGGAATCAGCGTGTTTTTACATGAGTAGAATGTGCCCTTTTATTTAAAATGCATCTCTGGGTTATTTGTGGGGCATAGGAATTCGTTCATTTTTTTTCCCAAAATATAGTCCGGCCCCCCACAAGGTCTGAGGGACAGTGGACCGGCCCCCTGCTGAAAAAGTTTGCTGATCTAGTCCAATCTCCTGCAATGCAGGAATATGTAGTATAGCATCTAGATCAAGGGAAGTAATAGTACCACTGTATTCCGCTCTGGTCAGACCTCACCTGGAATACTGTGTCCAGTTCTGGGCACCACAGTTCAAGAAGGATACTGACAAGCTGGAACATGTCCAGAGGAGGGCAACCAAAATGGTCAAAGGCCTGGAAACGATGCCTTATGAGGAACGGCTTAGGGAGCTGGGTATGTTTAGCCTGGAGAAGAGAAGGTTAAGGGGTGATATGATAGCCATGTTCAAATATATAAAAGGATGTCATATAGAGGAGGGGAAAGGTTGTTTTCTGCTGCTCCAGAGAAGCGGACACGGAGCAATGGATTCAAACTACAAGAAAGAAGATTCCACCTAAACATTAGGAAGAACTTCCTGACAGTGAGAGCTGTTCGGCAGTGGAATTTGCTGCCAAGGAGTGTGGTGGAGTCTCCTTCTTTGGAGGTCTTTAAGCGGAGGCTTGACAGCCATCTGTCAGGAATGCTTTGATGGTGTTTCCTGCTTGGCAGGGGGTTGGACTGGATGGCCCTTGTGGTCTCTTCCAACTCTATGATTCTATGATTCTATGATTCATTTAGGAACTGAACTTGCAACCTTGGCATTATCAGCACTGCGCTTTACCCACTGAGCTACAACAATGCAGAGGCAGCAGAGGGAGGCACTGCCTTCTCTGCTTAGGTACCACTCAGCCAAGCAACTGCTGCAGCCAGAAGCACCGAATAGTGCCAGGGGCTGTTCCGGGCAGAGCTCAGTTCCTGCACCCACACTCCTTTTTAATTTAGCAGCTGAAAACCAGAAATTGGACAAAGAATTTCCCACGGCCTGGACAGTCTGCATCAACACCCCACCCAAATCTGTAGTTTTTTGCTTTCTTGTTTTTCCTCAACTGCCGCCCCCTCCTACTCTTTGCAATAAAGAGTTCTGGAGGATGTGACAGCCTGCCATTCTTTTATGACAACATGGTTGGTTCCTCAAAAAGGTGTTGTCCAAACAGAAGAAGACACCTTCACTCCGGTATGGTTCCCCTTCATCACACCCACAGCCCAACAAAACAATGACAAAAATCTACCTACAACATACAAATCAATATGGCTAACCTGATCCAAAACACTCACCAACCCCACTCACATAGGAGACCAAAGACCACCACAGCCAACCACAAATGAACAATCACACCCTACAGCCAACCCCGACCTCTCTCACCGCCAATGGAGCACAAGCGAACAACAGAGAACCTACACAAACAACGCTGACACCAAACCCTACTCATATTAAGTAAAATAGAAACATCGTCACCCCACCCCACCTATCTCCCCATCCCACCCACCTCTCTCCCCCTTTTCTTCCTAATGTCTCAACAACAAAAACTGATTTGTAAAAATGTTATAATGGAAAAATACGAGAGAGACATTGCACTACCTTTGTAAATCAAGAAATTCTTTAATAAAAATATTTAAAAAACAAAGGTGTTGTCTGGCTGTGCAGCCAGCATCAATGACTGAAGGGTCAATAGAGGCAAGCCAACGTCCACTGGGCTTGCTTGCATTCTCTCCTCCCTCGGGAGGTTGTGGGCTCTCCTTCTTTGGAGATTTTATTAAGCAGAGGTTGGGTGGCCATCTGTCATGGATGCTTTAGCGGAGATTCTTGCATTGCAGGGGGTTGGACTGGATGACCCTTAGGGTCCCTTCCAACTCTGTGATTCTGTCCTCTGGTCAACGGGCAGAGTCTTCCCAATATTCTGTTTTTAGAGGCACTTTAGACATTTGTTTTAAATGTAGAAGCAAGATATAGATAAGATAGCCAACAAGAAAATGCGTATGTATGAAGTTAATGCAATGAAAAATGCATACATAACATTGCACCGGCAGCGTCAGACTGATGGACAGGAAAGTCGGATGACTGGTATATCAGCATTCCATGATTATTTTGGGCGGGTGGGGCGGGGTGGGGGGGCATTTCGGCAGGTTAGGAGAAAGTTAAATCAGACCCTCACAAAAAAAAGCAAAGTAAGGCAGAGGAAGCCGGAGTGAACACAATAAAAGGAACTAACTAACCCTAATTCTAAAAAGGAACTTGTCAGGTACGGTTTTAGGGTTGGCGGTAGTTATGAATATGCTACAGGAATGATGCAAACTCTGTCTTGGCTACTGTTCTCCGGTTCTCCGAATTCCTGGCAAGTCTCCTTAGGGTGGCTGCCTCTGCCATGTCCAGGAATCTGAATTGATTTTTCATCCCAAAGCGAGCCAACCTGAACTTCACTCTTGCAGGGCAAGACACAAACATACATAAGACATATGGGGACAGATGTCTGTCTACAACTGCCTTGCCCACCTTTCCAAGGGGCAGGAGTTGCTTTGGGCACGGCAGGGGTGGTAAATTTGGAGTGAGGAAAACAGCCATGGTCGCCAATAAGGATGTCTGCTGCTTGGGATAGGAACCAACATCAACAACAGCTCAGGGAATACTCAAGCCAGGATGTCGGCAGGAAAATGTGTGGAATGAGAGAGAGAATCGTGCTCGGATCCTTCTCACAACCGGATCTTGCTCCCTAAACTATAGGGAAAAGATGGATGATGCAACCTCCCGGAGCGAGCTCGATGCCGTCCCACTCCCGACAGATATTTACGGGGGCAGCCGCAGCTAATCCAAACCGCCCTCTCCCACCTGCGGGGTACAAGGGCGCTATTTGTTCCAGATGCGGAACCTTCTGTCAGGGAAGGGAGAAGGTCACGTGGCTTTTTTGTGTGTGTGTGTCTCTGAACATGGACAGAGCGCGCCTCCCCGCGCAGAGGAGGAGGCGGGAAGAATCCCTAAAAAGTTATAGCGCCCGAATCTTCGCGGGAAGCCGAAGCTACACCTGTTGAGCTCCTGCCTGGCTGGTCGGCGCGCTCCTGGGACGCCCCCAGTAGGGAGGCGCTGACGCAACCCAGCACTCCGCTTGCAAAAGAGGCACCAACTGGGAAGTGAGAGAGTGAGGAAAGGGGAAGAGAATGAGCCCTCGCCGCCGCGGCCTCCCCGGCTTGCAGCAGCCCAGCGCGCCCCACACTGACCTGTCCCCGCCTCTCACCAGCCAAAGCAGCGCAGATCCGGCGCCTCCCGCAGCTCAACAGCCAGCAAATCCCAGAAAGGAGAATCTAGGGCGGACCGCCAGCAATATCAAGTGGCGAGGACCGGAGGGGGCGGGCCGAGGGGGGGGGGCAAAGCTGCGCCCGCCTCCTTGAGACAAAATGTGCTAGATGAGAGAGGAGCACGCTTGGGGCACCTGCTTCAGTGCCCAGCGAATAGCATCTTGTGAACGAGCGGGCAGCGCTAGCACCACCGTGCAAACTGACACGTGTCCGAGACAGCCTGCTCCTTCCTTGAACAGTTTGAATCATAAAATTGGAAGGGGATCCAGGGTCATCTAGACCAACCCACTGCAATACAGGAATCTTTTGCCCAACGTGGGGCACGAACCCACGACCTTGGGAGTCTCATGCTCTTCTGCTGACTGAGCCAAGTTCTGCCCACAGCTTCACTGCCTGCCTCTTCTTCCAGAAACAAGGCAGCGCTCCATCTGACAAATAGCTCAGTTGCTAATGAAACTCTTAATCTCAAGGTCGTTGGTTTGAATCGAACCACACATAGCATTTCAATGGGTTGGAGTACATGAGCCTCATGGTCCCTTCCAACTCTATGATTCTATGACCCCCCTCTCTTTCTCCACTAAATCCCTCCATAAACAAGCCATTCTCAATGTTTCCTATTTCTATAGCATACTTGCAGCACAAATCCTACACAGGCCTACTCAGAATAATGCCCTGTTCAATGGGCCAAACTCTCAGCTAAGCTGGATGTAAAATAATATTGTGCTGTTAGACTGTGCCCATTAAATTACTAATTATGGGGGGGGGTTTAAATTGTAAAAGGAAAGTTTGCTAAAGACCAGGAAAAAGAGGTTTGGAGCTTTAAGCCTTTGACCATAATAAGCTTAAGTACACAGAAAAAGCTTTTCAGCAAATCCAAGAAAATTTGTTTTAGTTTAGATTAATAAAAAAAGAAGAAGAAAGACGTGTTCTTTGTAATTTTGCAAAATGTTAGCTGCATGAAAGGCACTCCCTGATGTTAATTTTTTATTTAATTTCCTAGTTTTCAAATGAATGAAGATTTTGACAGATTTTTTTCTGAGCACTTGGGGTCAAAAGATAGTAGCCTACTAAAACAACTGTTGTTTGAGACATTTCATTCCGATCTGCTAGACGGAGCCAAACAGTAGATGATGACATCCTGTCCCCCTCTCCTCCCCCACAACATAAATCCTGGCTACGCCCATGCGTTTAATCTATTTAACCCAGGAATGAGATGCCCACCGACTTGTCTTTAAATTCATGTAGGGAAAGGCTCCCAGTGGCTACTAAATCTGATGGCTATGTTCTACCTCCACAGTCGGAGGCAGCGATGCTTCTGAATACCAGTTGCTGGAAACTTCAGGAGAGACAGTCCTGCCTACGGTCTTGTTGGATAATTATTGGGAGTTACAGGAATTATAGGAGGAAAATCAAAATGCGTTTGAGAAGCGCTGAGCAGGGTTGGAATGTGAAGGCTGTGTTCATCAGAGAACTATGAGACAAGGATGGAGTGACATGTACAAAGCATCTATTGCCATAACTGTTGAGGACAAAGGAAAGAATGAAATATAAGAAAGTTGCTATGCTTTGTGATTAAACCACAATA
>OFHU01003550.1:0-146328 GCA_900245905.1 Lacerta viridis
TATGGAGCGAAAAATACGGTAGTTGGTCTCTAAGGTGCTACTGGAAGGAATTTTTTATTTTGTCTCAGCTAAAGTGCCCATGACCGACGGCCAGCCAACCTCTGCTTAAAACCCCCCAAAGATCAAATTCCCTAAGCAAGCAGAGACCCCTGCACAAACAACCCCTTCTCCACCCTGCAGATTTATTTATTTTTCATTAGTGATTTATTTATTCATAAGTTGTTGTTGTTGTTGTTGTTGTTGTTGTTGTATTTATATCCTGCCTTTCCCCCAAACCAGGACTTGATGCAGCTCGCACGGGTGAGATAATATTAATATTAGCATTAGTATTAATAATATTCTGTCCATCTGACTGGGTCGCCCCCTGAGTGGCTCCCAACCAATTGAAGCTAGAAAGGTATTGGACAGAACTAAACAGAACTAAAACAATATTTTAAAAAAACCCAAAATCTGTTAAAATACAGGTAATTAAAAGAGAACACCCCCCCCACCCTTGCCGTCTTCTGACTATCCCCTCCCAGGATCCGGTTTTTGGGCTGCTCTGCTGGTGCTGGAGAGGAGCAGAGCGACCCCCGTCTCCTTACCTGAGGTCCCACAACCCCTGGTCCTCCAGGGGGTCCGGTCTTGCCTTGAAATCCCTGTGAGGGGGAGAAAGAAGTGGGGGGGGGGAGGTTACAACTCTCTCTTGTTTCCCCCGGGTGGGATTGGGTTGGACTGGGTGGCCTTTGTGGTCTCTTCCAGGACCGGCGCTAGGGCTTCTTGCACCCTAGGCGAACCACCTTCTGGCGCCCCCCCCCCCGCCAAAGCCTGCTTTAGTGGGAGCCGGGGGGGTGGTGTAGGGGGCAAGCAGCCCCTCTCCGCTACAGCGGAGAAGCTGCTGCTATCCCCAGGGCCGTCTCAGGCACATCTGCCGCCGTGGCGCGGCAATCCTTCCGGCGCCCCCATGCGCCCGGGGCGCCCGGGGGGGAGAGTGCGGGTGGCGCAAGCACTCGAAGACGGGGCTGGGCAGCCGGCTCACAGCCCGCCTGGGAGCAGCATGGGCAGCAGCGGCTGTGCCGCCGGTGCGCGAGCGCCCACCCGCCCGTGGGGTGGGTTGGGGAGGGGGCGGCCGGTATGCCGGCGGGCTCGCGGGGGCGCCCCTGGGGGGGCCTGGCACCATGGGGCGCTGCGCCACCAGCCCCAATGGACGAGACGGGGCTGGCTAGCCCGTCCCGCCCACGCCTGGCCAGCGCCCCCTGCATTTTGGCACCCTAGGCAATTGCCTTGTTCACCTAAATGGATGCGCCGGCCCTGGTCTCTTCCAATACTACGATTCTATGACCTGGTGGCCACAATGGTGTCAGAAGTGGGATTAGATGCGGCGGAGGCGTGAGGGGGGTCCGTTGGAAAGCAGGGTTTTCAATGCACCAAGGGCCAGCCGTCAAATGCGTGAAAAAAAAACCCCAAAACCCACACTTATTGTCACTCAACTCCAGTCAGCAATGTCTTAACTGTTGGGGGATCTTGAGTGCGCAAATCTTTCCAGGTCCCCTAACCTTTATAGCTCAGCTCCGTCCCTGAGTGCCATTGGCCATTCCCCAAGTTGGTGAGCCCCATTTGACCACAATGAGAACCCAAGGATTTGGTGTCATCGGCGCAGTCCTGTGGAACTCTCTGCCACTGGAGACCTACCAGCTCTTCAGTGCTTGCTGGAAACCTTTTGATTCCACCAGGGGATTATGACTAGGTCCCTCTGCAATGGTTTGCTAGTGTTTGTTTTTAATTCTTTGGCTTGCTTTTACCTTTTTTACGGTTTTACCTTTATACAATTTGCAAACCGCTGCGATCTAGTTCTATGGCAGGAATACAGCAGTTACCTCGGTTGTCGAGCGCAATCTGTTCCGGAAGACCGTTCAACTTCCAAAACGTTCGGCAACCGAGGCGCAAAAGGGAGAGCGTCCGTTTCAACGGTGAAAAGTGAAAAACACGCAGCGGAAGCCGTTCGACTTCTGAGGCGCGTTCGAAAACGGGAGCAATCGCTTCCGGGTTCTCGGCGTTCGAAAACCGAAATGTTTGGCTTCCGAGACACTCGAAAACCGAGGTAGCGCTGTACTTTTATAAGGAAACGAATGTTGCTCTTTGGGGTTCAGTTAGCCAACAGATCCACGTTGCAGCGACGTCGCCCAGCCTGTACTTTGACAGCTTCCCCCACAAGAATATTATTACTATTATTATTATTATTATTATTATTATTATTATTATTTATTTATTTATTTATTATTTATACCCCGCCCATCTGGCTGGGTTTCCCCAGCCACTCTGGGCGGCTTCCAACAGAATATTAAAATACAATAGTCTATTAAACATTAAAAGCTTCCCTAAACAGGGCTGCCTTCAGATGTCTTCTAAAAGTCTGGTACAGTGGTACCTCGGGTTAAGAACTTAATTTGTTCTGGAGGTCCGTTCTTAACCTGAAACTGTTCTTAACCTGAAGCACCACTTTAGCTAATGGGATCGCTCTTAATTTCCCCTTTTCCTATTGCTTTTCTCCCTTCCGTAAACCACTTTTAGGGTTGTTTATGTTCTCATTTACAATCAAGCAGTGAGTATAAATTTTATGAAACGGAATCGTAGAATTGTAGAGTTTCTGGGGACCCAAAGGATCATCTAGCCCAACCCCAGAGTAGACAAATATTCATTCATTCATTCATTCATTCATTTCCTGCTCTTCACCCTTTGGTGCCAGGGTAGGTAATAATAATAATAATAATAATAATAATAATAATAATAATAATAATAATAATAAATAATTACAATACCCCAGCCACTCTGGGCGCTTCCAACAGAATATTAAAATACAATAGTCTATTAAACATTAAAAGCCTCCCTAAACAGGGCTGCCTTCAGATGTCTCCTAAAAGTCTGGTAGTTGTTTTTCTCTTTGACATCTGGTGGGAGGGCGTTCCACAGGGCAGGTGCCACCACCGAGAAGGCCCTCTGCCTGATTCCCTGTACCTTGGCTTCTCGTAGTGAGGGAACCGCCAGAAGGCCCTCGGTGCTGGACCTCGGTGTCCGGGCTGAATGATGGGGGGCTGAGCAGAAGCCAGGAGGGGAGAGGAGAATTTGGGGGGGCAAACTGGGTGCAGAAACTCCTTAAGACGTCAGAGTAAAGAATAAGCAGAGAGTAACTTACGACTTCTCCCCGCTGGCCAGGGTGTCCGGGCAGACCGTCCTTCCCCGAGGGGCCCTGTGGGCGGAGAAGACAAGAGGGTCAGTGGGTGGCCGGAGGGGGGTGGGGAGAGCGGGGAGGAGGATAACCAGGGACTCACCGGAGGTCCTTTTGGCCCAGGGAATCCGTTCGGTCCTTGCGGTCCCGGTTGACCCTGCGGAAGACGCAGAAGGAGAAGGAAACATTGAGAAGCGGCTGGTGGAGGAGGAACTGGAACGCTTCCTAAAACCACTGGAAGGACCCCAAAGGGTCATCTAAACAAACCCCCTGTAAGGGGGGCGGTTATTGGTTTTTTTTATTATTATGTATTTTTAGGTTTTGTGATTTTATGTTGTAACCGCAGCCCTGAGGCCTGTGGGCACAGGGCGGTATACAAATGTAATTAATAATGATAATAATAATTATTATTATTATTATTGCGGGGATTCGAACCGCCGACCTTCTGATCGGCAAGCCCAAGAGGATAAGTAGTTTAGAGCACAGCGCCACCCTCATTGAACCATGTACCCCTCGGAGGAAAAGGTGGATCCGAAATGTATTAAGCTGACCTGCTTAAGGAAGCTGGAGGGCTCAGGCAGGTGGAGATGTCAGTCGCCGACTTGGCACCCAGAGATTGCATTTTAGAAAATACCTGAAGGCAGCCCTGTTTAGGGAAGTTTTAAATCTGTGACATTTTAATGTATTTTAAATATTTGTTGGAAGCCACCCAGAGTGGCTGGGGAACCCAGCCAGATGGGCGGGGTAATAATAATAATAATAATAATAATAATAATAATAATTTATTTGTACCCCGCCCATCTGGCTGGGTCTCCCCAGCCACTCTGGGCGGCTTCCATCAAATATTAAAATACATTTAAAATATCACAGATTAAAAACTTCCCTAAACAGGGCTGCCTTCAGGTATTTTCTGAATGTCAGGTAGTTGTTGTTTATTCCCTTGACCTCTGAAGAATAATTTTAAAAGCAGGAATCCTTTTAGCCCAATGTGGGTCTCGAACCCACAGCCCTCAGATTAAGAGTCTCATGCTCTACCGACTAAGCAGACAGTGACGCAGGGGAAACCGACCCCTAGGTAGCAGCAGCACCCAGAGAGCGACCGGCAACACAGAACAACTGCATTGGTAAGAGTTAGAAATTTTAGCCGGGCAGTACCTGCCCTTGGGAACTCCCTGCCACTTGAGAGCAGGCAGCTGTCTTCGTCGTGCTCAAAACTTTATACCCAGGGGCTTAGAAGGCAGTATGAGTTTTAATCTGCTCCTTTAACCGAATTATTGTCCTAAATTATCGCTGCTAATTTCTCTCGTTGACAATTTTACTCTTCTATCTTCTTTCTTTGCAAACCACGTTGAGGCTGCTGTTTGTTTGTTTACAGTGAATAAATGTCACAAAACAAATACATAAAATGAATAAACGTCGTGCTGGACCCGGATGCGCCATCACCACCCTAATTCCAGAGCAGCGATGCCCGAGGAAAGGCAGCTGTGACCTTTGGAACTACCTGCTGCTGGATGTTCACATGGCATGCGCTTCTAAATTTGATCCTTGATGCTCTCTTTATTCCCTGAGATTCTCCTGGGGGCTCCATTCCTCCTCCATCTTCCCTTAACCCCCACCCCGTCTTCCTTCCTGTTTACTCACCCGTTCCCCGGGGGGCCCGGCTGGTCCTTCGCTGCCAGAGGTGCCCTGCATGAGGATGAGACAAAAAGGAAGCTATTCAGAAACACAGAATCGCCCCTGCCAGCCCTGAGAGAACCCACGAGGCCCCTTGAAAGGGAGGCTGGATCTAAACATATATAAAACACGCTGTGAAAATGCTTTTCTAAAAAAACCCTTTTAATATATATATTGAATTTGAGGTTAGCTCACCATCGCCATCTAGTGTCATGTCTGTACAATGCACTTAAAACACACTTAAAACGTCATTTCTGCAGCTGTACAGCTGAGTCCAGAGACAGAGAGAGAGACAGCCGCCCCAACCCCTGACCCCCATAAACCAACCTTTGCTCCAGACTTCCCTGTGGCCCCTCGTGGTCCCCGCTGGCCTCGTGGCCCCTAGAAGAACGGGGAGCAGAGAGAGAGAGTAGTAAGTGATCCAGAGAGCCAGGGGGCAACTCATCCCACCGCAGCCTCCCTCCCATCTGAAGGGATCCAGTTCCGCCCTCCTAACGGTCATTTCCGGGTCCAGCGCATGATTGCGCATGTATCGGTGGCACCTGACACAGGGGTTGACGCTACTGCAGATCCTCCACCCTCCCAATTAACCTCCATCTCTGAAATTCATTGCAGATGCTCTCAGGGGGGACCTGCCCTCCTCTGTTTCCCCTTCCTCTCTCCCAATTAACCTCCGTCTCCAGGCCTCACCAATAGCAGGGAGCACACAGAGGAAGAACCACCAGCAGAGGCGTCTTAGCCATAGAGGCTACTGGTGCAAGGCGGCAGGGCGCCACGGCCAGGAGGGCGCCTCCGCCACGCCACGCCACGCCACGCGCCGCCCTCCAGCCCCGCCAGCAGCGGCTGCCCTCGCTCGCCTCTTCTCAGGCTGCGGGCACCGTTGCGGGGAAGCCGTCGCGTGGCAGGGCGGGCTGCGGTGGACGTAGAGCCACTCCTCGATTGTGAGGCTGCGGCCGAGGATGGGCCTCCACCGCCGCCTCCTCTCCCTTGGCCGCGGGAATCCCCTCATCCGCTGCCCGTGGCACAAGCGGCTCCCGAGGGGCCTCGTCCTCCGCGTCACCGGAGCCCACTGCCCCCAGTGGTGCAGCAAGCCGCTTGGGCTCCCTGCGCGTGGCGCCCTCGGGGCAGGATGCGGCAGGGCGCACCAGAATCCCAGTGCCCGAGCTGTGTTCTGCTCCGGCACCCTGCTTTTCCGAGTGGCGCGGAGCCTGCAGGGAGTCCGCGCGCCGCCTCCCGCTCAGCTGTAGGGCGGCAGCTTGAGGGAGAGGCAGCGGGCAGACGCAAGCGCCATGGTGCCCTCTCGGCCGCTGGGCAGGGAAAGGGAGGGGGCGCCGGAGGGATCTTGCACCAGGGCGCCAGTTATGCTTCAGAGGGTCCTGACCGCCAGGGTCCACCATCCCCTCCTAAAATATCACCAGGGCTTGCCCCTGACCTGGCACCCCTTCCCACGGGCAGGGAAGACAGCATGTGTGGGTCCCGCCTCCCCTCCAACAGGGTTACCAGAAAGTCAGCATCCATGTGAGGAGGGAAATGGGGGTGGTGAATAGGAAGGCACCTATTATTATCCTCTGTATTGTGTTTTTATTATTATGCTGCATAAAGGATGTCCTTAATGTTGTACACCACCCTGGCATAAATGGTGCTACCGTATGTAAATTGAAATTATTGTTATTATTATTATTATTATTATTATTATTATTATTATTACTGACTGTAGTCCACTTCCTGTCTAATATGGCTGCCACATCAACTCACTTCCTGTCTAATATGGCCGCCACATCAACTCACTTCCTGTCTAATATGGCCGCCACATCAACTCATTTCCTGTCTAATATGGCCGCCACATCAACTCACTTCCTGTCTAATATGGCCGCCACATCAACTCACGTCCTGTTTAACATGGCTGCCGTTGTTGGAGATTCATTGTAGGAAATCGTTGTAGGAAATCCTAACAGCCACATCAACTCACTTCCTGTCTAATATGGTTGCCACATCAACTCACTTCCTGTTTAACAAGGCTGCCACATCAACTCACTTCCTGTCTAATATGGTTGCCACATCAACTCACTTCCTGTTTAACAAGGCTGCCACATCAACTCACTTCCTGTTTAACAAGGCTGCCACATCAACTCACTTCCTGTCTAATATGGTTGCCACATCAACTCACTTCCTGTTTAACAAGGCTGCCACATCAACTCACTTCCTGTCTAATATGGTTCCACATCAACTCACTTCCTGTTTAACAAGGCTGCCACATCAACTCACTTCCTGTTTAACAAGGCTGCACATCAACTCACTTCCTGTCTAATATGGTTGCCACATCAACTCACTTCCTGTTTAACAAGGCTGCCACATCAACTCACTTCCTGTTTAACAGGGCTGCCACATCAACTCACTTCCTGTTTAACAGGGCTGCCGTTGTTGGAGATTCATTGTAGGAAATCGTTGTAGGAAATCCTAACAGCCACATCAACTCACTTCCTGTCTAATATGGTTGCCACATCAACTCACTTCCTGTTTAACAAGGCTGCCACATCAACTCACTTCCTGTTTAACAGGGCTGCCACATCAACTCACTTCCTGTTTAACAGGGCTGCCGTTGTTGGAGATTCATTGTAGGAAATCGTTGTAGGAAATCCTAACAGCCACATCAACTCACTTCCTGTCTAATATGGTTGCCACATCAACTCACTTCCTGTTTAACAAGGCTGCCACATCAACTCACTTCCTGTCTAATATGGCCGCCACATCAACCCCCCCACCCGACTCGACCCAACCCACCTTCCTCCCCGGTTACTCACCGTGGGGCCTCTCTCGCCTCGGGGTCCCAACTTCCCAGAGATCCCCTGCAAGGAGGAACAAAAGCAGATGCTCCAGGGCAGGATCCCACAAACATTTACACCCCCCCCACCGGCCCCCCAGCCCACCAGTTTGGTTTCAGCCTACAAAAGGGGCTTGGTTTTTTTGCAGCTGTTCCAGCGCCTTTTGGGCAGGATTGGAACTCGGGGCTTCGTTTACACCAGTCGTTCCCAAAATCCTTTTTTCTGGGGGGGGGCGCCCTACATTCCCTAGACTCACCCCCAGCGCCCCCTACCCTAGAAAGAGCACTGTTTGGGACAGCCCTCCGCACAAGGAAGACAAAATTCAGAACAGCAGCAATCGTTTTGAAACTGTTGAGTTGAACTAATTCAGAAACCGGCCACCCAAAAGGGAAGTTGCTTGGGGAGGCCTGGGGGAGAAGGGAGCCCCCCACCCCCCGAGGAGGAGGAGGAGGAGGAGGGGGCCACTTACCCGTCCCCCCTTTTCGCCGTTCGTCCCGGGGAACCCAGGAAAACCTTGAGAGCCCTGAAGAGGAGGAGGAAGAGGAAGAGGCGGTTAAGACAAGGCGGGAGGGGGCTTTCGGCATGGACCAGCCGGGACATCACAAGGGGTTGGTCTGGATGGCACTTGGGGGTCCCTCCCAATTCTATAATTCCATGCTTCCACGAAAATCAAGGTGGGTGGGGGGCAAAGAGAGGGGCCACGAAGGAGGCGGGGGGAGGAGGAGGACGGACACAACTTCTCTCCCTGCAAAGAGATGGGACGATCCCACCCACCCCCATTATTAGGGGGGCACGGCGTTGGGAACTGGCAAGGGGGCCTGTACAGATCCACACAAGGAATCTTTATCCCCCCCGTTCTTTGCTTCCACGACCCCCAAATTGTCATCTTTCGATTGCTCCATATTTTTTTTACAGAGAATCCAAGGAATGTGGCCCAGAAGACGCTCCTTGCTTGCGGATATTTGGGGTTTCCCCTCCACAAATTAATTTATGGCCGTTATTTGATGAAGGAAACACACAGGTGAGAAGATTTTTTTTTTTTTTTGGGCGGGGTCCAAGAGCAAAAGTAACCAGAGTCAGTAAGGCAGGTAAAATCCCCAATTTGGAGGTATACCGACCTTGGGTCCCTGTCGGCCGGGATACCCAGGAAGACCTGGAACACCCAGTTTCCCCTGAAAGAAAGAGAGATGTAAGAAATAGAGTGAGCAAGGAGACCTTATACCCTCAGGGAGGATCCCCTGAAACCCAAACCAGATGAATCAATAATAATAATAATAATAATAATAATATTGATAGGGAAATTTACCCGCCATCACCTTCCCCCACCGCTGTGCCTCCCCGGTAGCGAGTGCGGGACTCGCGAAGATCACAAAAAGCCCGACGATGAGCGGGCAATCGTTCCCCCTTTTCTGCCCTTTCCCTTCACCCCACAAGTTGCACAAGCACCACATAAGCCCTCGTGATAAAGGGCCTCCCCAAAATGCTCCGATCTGCGCCCCTAAAACCCTCCAAAACCCTCCTGTCAAGCGCTCCACGTATCCTCCATTTTCTCAATGAACGGCAAGCCAACCAATCAGGAGCATGCATTCAGCCAGGCCTCCAAAATGGAACGTTCAGCTCTGCTTCTCAACACCTTCACGCTTGACTGCATGCTAAGTGGATTTTGACAGCTTCCCTGCTGCGAGAACAATGGAATCGAAAGTAAAATGTATCTAGCAAGGGAAGTTATTAATTATAACTTGCAACATTGTAACCAGTGGACTCGCTTAGACTGTAGGCGGGCAGTTTGACAGCTCTAAGGTTAAATAACATAAAAATCAATATCTCAGCAACGCAAGGTCCTAGCTGCATGGTTCGAGTGTCTATCTGCTCCTTATAAAATAACCTTTCTAACCCCTCGGTCCCCGCCATCCTCCGATCATCAGAAGTATGTTATTTTGATACTGTGTAATTTTTGGACTCCTAACTCAGTGGCTTTCATAATCCCTTAAGCAGAGAGTCACGTCCTCAGGAGGAAATGCACCCCTCCCGGTAATCCATTCAAGCACCCATCCATCAGTAACCATGACAGCAGACATCCTCCTAGGAGTTTTCTATTGTCTTTCCCCAGTGGAAACCATCAATGTGTATTGCACCCACCCTAAATCCCATCACCAGTTCCTGCCATCCCTCTTGACATGTAAAACTTGTTTTTCCCGTATGTAAATATTGCCAGAACCTCCTCTCTCCCCTCCCCATCTCTGACGTTTCTGTGATGTATTTTGCAATGTATTCTGGGCTATCGCGGGAACTTTTAAAAGTCCAGGACACCCTTTGTTCGGGGTTCGGACCCTCCTGAACCTTGTTGCGCAATAAACGTCTTTGCTTTTGCTCCGATCTCCGGCTGGTCTCCATTACCTCCGCAGCGAACCACGGGCTTCCTCCGTAGGACCGGGAGCTGAGCAGCCTCGACCCGGTAACTTTTCCGTAACAGTTGGTGCCGAAACCCGGGACCTGCGTTCTCCCGTGGTGGCCGGGGACCCCATCGAGCCTCCAGCCGGCAACGGGACCCTCTTCTCCCGTGGAGACCCATCGGACCTCCGGCCATCCTCCGGGCGGTAATTGCAGGTCTCAAGGGGAGCCAACCGGGGAGCAAAGGCAAAGCTCAGCCGGCTTCGTCTTCAACGATCCAGCGGATCGCGGTGGAAGACGCGTAAGTATAAATCCAGTGCACTGGTGATTGTGGGAAGGGGGGAGGAAAACCTGGCAACCGCAATACTGCTCTCTTACCTATCAACTTCTTGACTGTCTCTTGGTCTGTCCAGTGGACCATCGCTCAACTCGAAAGGGGAGTCCTGAGCTCTATTTCTTTTCTCCAACACCCGGTCAGCCGCCCCGTTAGCTGGTCTAACGAACGCAAGGGACTGGGCTCTTTTTCCTACTTTGCCTGCTGCCAAGGGGCAAAGGACTTCTCTGCACTATCCCAAACCTCAGCCGCCCCGGTCGGGCCATGTAAAACACGCTGGTCGTGCGTGAGCCCGCTTCCGAACGCAAGGGAGGTTTTTCCGGACCGTTTAACTCTATTTAAAGGGCTGCCTGATCTGGCACTGCAGTGGCAGGCGTCCAGTAAGGCTCCCTTCCTTAGCTGTTTACGATAGGTAGGAGGTTGCCAGGCGTGGGGTTACTGTGGCACGGGTAGAAATGGGAAATGAGAAATAGGAATAGTGAGAAAGGACAGTGAAAAGAAGAAACGGAAGAGAAAAGGAAGAGAAAAAGGGAGCTCCAGGAAAAAGGAAAGGAAGAGGTAGTTTAGTGTAGATCCCCCTGGTCAGCCGCCCCGCTAGCCGATCTAGTGAACGCAAGGGACCAGGCTAGATTATTGGAACGTTGTGTACTTTGTTTTGTTAAGAATCCCCCCTGTCCCACTCCCTTTGTGAAATTCCCGTCTTACTGAGATATCTCTTCCCATCCCTCTTTCTAAAACCCAGGTTCCACTTAAAATCCAAGGAACAATGGGCGCCAAGGCTTCGAAGCCCAGTCGTACTTCCGCTGGGAAGAAGGCTTCTCGCAAGCCTTCTTTTACCCAGCCGGAACCCGACTCCCCCCTTGAGTTTGTACTGGATCACTGGAAAGAAATTCCGGGTTCAGAAATGCTATCTAGGCAGAAGTTGCAAGACCTCTGTAAGAACTCCTGGCCATCTTTTACTGAAAAAGTGACATCTGAACTCCGCTGGCCACCGGAGGGATCCTTCAACCAGGATCGCTTAAATACTCTAAGGAAGCACTTACTAGAAGAAAGACCCCGCCAGTTGGACTACCTAAAGGCTTTCGAAGTCGTGTATCAAATCCTCACTACTCTGAAGGATTCCCCGGCTCTCCAGATGCCTATGATAAAACCCCCTAAGAAAGCCTCTAGGAAACCCAAGGGAGGTCCTGCCCCGCCCCCTTATGAGGATCCGTCGGACGATGACTCTATGGATCAGGCCATGGCGCTATACTATAATCGACCCAGGCAGGCCCCTACAGCACCCCCGGCACAGAACGATGTCCCTGGACAAAATAATCTCCCGGGACCTGGGAATGATGCAGACCCAAACAATCAGGCAGGAGCTCAAGGCGGGGAGCTACTGGTCCAACCCATTGACCAGGGAGAAATAGCCACAGAATCCAACGACCAGATGGAACCTGACCCTGTCCTAACACCAGTTAGTGACCATGCTGCCTATACTTTATCGCCCCACTCCAACCTCCTTGAAAACGTGGAAGGCATGACCACCCGCTCTATGGTCCAGACCGCTAAGGACTTTGCCATACGCATCCAGGGTGCCTTTTCGCCATCCGCTTCCCGACAGCCTGTAAAAACAAAGGCTAAAGGAAGTGGGGGAAACAACCACCAAACGGCCTCTTACCAGATGCCCCTGCGTGCCTTTCCCATTCCTCCAGCAACTCCTGATGGGGCCCCGCGGATGATTTACACGCATCAGCCCTTCCGGACTGCGGATTTAGTAAACTGGGCTAACGTTATGCCCTCCTTGAGAGATGATCCAGACAAGTGCCATCGGCAAATCGCTACCATTTTTTCTTCCCACCACCCGTCTTGGACTGATGTCCATGTACTCCTAAACGCTTTATTCAATGAGGCTGAAAAGGCTGATATATTAAGTAAGGCTGAGGAAGCCTTAAACCAAGAAAACTACCAGGAGGGTAGACCTAACGGGGTAGAGGCTCTGACCCCTAGAGATTTGAGGATAGAGCCCAATCCTGCATGGGACTACAATACCCCAGGCGGTATTTGGCATCTAAATGTGTTTAAAAAGGCCATCCTGGATGGCATCAAGGCGTCAGGACAACGCTCCATAAATTGGACTAAAGTCCAAACTGTAATACAAGGGCCCAATGAGCATCCATCGGACTACTATTCCCGGTTGGTGGCGGCTATTAAAACCTGGGGCGGAATAGACCCCGAGAACCCGCACCATGATATAATAGTAAAAGGCTTCTTTAAAGACCAGGCAACGCCAGATATAAGGAAAGCCTTGAACCTTCTGGTCGGTTACGATGGAAAAACTTTTAGCGAAATACTGTCCATCGCCAAGTCCGTGTTTAACAACCGGGATGAAAAGAAAAAGAAAGATACCAGGACAGAGGAGGAGGCAGTGCTTGCTCTCAGCATGGAGCCCCCTTACTTCCCAGCCCCAGGATTCCCGACAAGAGGACGAGGGAGAGGAAGGGGAAGAGGAGGGGGGCCAACCGCGAATCCAGCCATGCCACGACCCTGGGGCCCTTCTACTGGTCTTTGCTATCTATGCTCCCAGCCTGGGCACATAAAACGAAATTGCCCATATTTATACCCGGGGAGCCCTTGGGTTGAAGCCACCACGCGCCCAGCCCCTGAAGGAAACCTGCCATATGCAGCCTTTCCTCAGCACCAACCTAGGATTCAAGGGTACAGCAACCAGCAGATGATGCAACCCCCCTCACCAGGAAGCTGGCCACCGCAAAGCACCCAAGGCCCAACGGTCCAACCAACTACCGGATCGCAACCCTCAGCGCCCTTCAGTGCCCCTCAATCGGCCCAATCCGCTCAAGCCCTTGCTTCCGAAGCCAGAAGAAATCCAGCTAACCCGTATTGACAATCAACAGGGGATCTCACCCAAGCCCAAGCCATCTGTCCCGTTCTAGCTCTATCTCCAGAGGATCCCGTCTGTACCATTGAGATAGACGGACACCCTTACAACTGTCTCTTGGACACCGGGGCTACTTATTCAACTTTAACCAGTAGCCACCTAAAGCCTGGAGATGAGACTAGGAAAGTAATGGGTTTGGATGGGATACCCCGCACCTGTCCTCTGTCGCAACCAGCGAAAGTTACTTTGGGACCTTTGTTGGCCGAACATACCTTCCTCCTTACCTCCAGCCCCGTTAACCTGTTGGGGCGAGACCTCCTGTGTAAACTCAATGCCACCATTACCTGCTCCTCTGATGGCATCTACCTACATATGCCGGATGAGTCAGTGGCATCTTTCCAGGGAATCTTGCAAGAGGCTAGGGATGAGCGCCAATTCCCCGACCTCCCTTTGGAACTGGAACAGGAAATGCCACCTTGGTTGTGGGGAACTGAGTCCACCTCCGTGGGACTTCTAAAGTCAGCAACCCCAGTTCGAATCTCCTTCAAGGCCGATCAGCCATACCCCTGCGCAAAACAATACCCCATACCCTCAGAAGCCATTGAAGGATTGACGCCTATGATACAGGACTTCTTAGAACAAGGGATATTAGTCCCCTGTGCCTCCCCGTGCAATTCGCCTATACTCCCCATTAAAAAACCGGGGGGTGAAGGAACCCCTGTACGCTATCGTTTTGTTCAGGACCTCCGATTAATAAACCAATTTGTAATACCCCGGCATCCGGTAGTGGGAAACCCAAACTCGCTCCTGAATGCTATACCACCAGACACCACATGGTACAGTGTAGCTGATCTGTGCTCTGCCTTCTTCAGTATACCTGTCGCCCCGGAGAGTCAATTTCTCTTTGCGTTCACTTGGGGCCCCGGTCAATTAACATGGACCAGGCTACCCCAGGGATACGTAGAGTCACCGGCCATATTCTCAGCTACTCTACACCGTGACCTCCAGGATGTCAAACTCCCTGCAGGCTCCTCCTATTTGCTCTACGTTGATGATATCCTTCTCTGTTCAAATAGCGAGGAAGCATGTAAGAGAGACACTAAATACCTCCTTATACAGCTAGCCTTTAAAGGGCATAAGGTGTCCCCCAAGAAACTCCAGTTTTGCAAACAAGAAGTCAAGTATCTTGGGCACATCCTTGGAATCGGGACTAGAAGCCTGGCTACCGATCGTGTGGAGGCTGTCACCAAGATACCCTTGCCACAGACTAAGAGACAGCTAAGGGGGTTTCTAGGAATGTGTGGGTTCTGCAGGGATTTCATCGCAGGATACAGCGAAATCTCTAAGCCCCTGTCTGCTATGACTCGTCAGGACCACCCAGATAAGCTACAGTGGACAGAGGAAGCCTTTACCCAGTTTGAACGCTTAAAAAGAGAGCTCCGGTCCGCCCCTGCGTTAGGGTTGCCGGACTATCGTTTACCCTTTAATCTATTCGTGCATGAGCAAGGGGGAGTCGCCTCTGGGGTTCTGACCCAATCATTCCGAGACCGGCAAAGGCCCGTGGCATACTACAGTCTTCAATTGGATACTACGGCAAAGGGATCCATTAGCTGCCTGAGAGCGATTGCCGCTGCCGCAATTCTCCTCCAGAAGGCGCAAGACACTGTACTTGGACATGAAATCACTGTACATGTCCCACATGCAGTGGCCACTCTACTGACCCTAAAAGGAACCCATCATTTCTCAAACCCCCGCCAAAACCGTTACGAAGCTCTCCTACTAGCCCCGTCAAACGTGACTATAAAAAGAGTTAACTCTCTAAATCCAGCCACCCTTCTCCCACTACCCGAAGACGGTACCCCACATCATGACTGTACCCAAATAGTCCGACAGGCAGAGAAACCCCGTGAGGACTTAGACCACCTACCCTTACAAAACCCAGACCCAGACCTCATCCTATACACTGATGGGAGTTCGAAAATCATAGAAGGGGAAGAAGGGGAACGGAAAACGGGGTACTCGGTACTCGTGTCTGACTTCTGACTTTGAGGTCGTGGAAGCGGAGCCAGCCAGTAAACCCCCCCCAGTATAGCGCCCAAGCAGCCGAATTAATTGCACTCATCAGAGCTTGCGAGAGCTAGCAGAGGGACAACGTGTGACCATCTATACCGACAGCAAGTACTGTTTCGGATTAGTGCATACCACCGGACAGATTTGGCTCCAGCGGGGCTTCCTCACAGCGTCGGGCTCACAAATCTCTCACGCTGCTTTAGTAGAAAGGCTCCTAAACGCCATTCATTTACCAAAGGCAATAGCGGTCGGGCTTCCAAAGCACAGCGTCAAGGGGCTCACAAATCTCTCACGCTGCTTTAGTAGAAAGGCTCCTAAATGCCATTCATTTACCAAAGGCAATAGCGGTCGTACATTGCAAAGCACACACCAAGGGGAGGGATCCCGTCTCAAAAGGAAATAGACGGGCTGACCAAGCCGCCCAAACAGCTGCCCTCCAGACCATAAGTGAAAGCACCCAGTTCCAGTGCATTCAACTTCCTGCCGAAATCGACTTCAGCCAAATGTACAACACTGCAGGGGAACAAGAGCGAGACATGTGGGCATCCATTGGGGCAAGCCTAACAAATGGAGTATGGTCCCTGCCTGACGGAAGAGTCATTATTCCCAAGGCTTGGACCCCTAAGTTTGTTAGGATCCTGCACCAACAGACCCATTGGGGAAAGACTAGGCTAATAGACTACATCCAAAGGTGTTGGTATGCCCCCGGGACTGCCATGGCTGCTACTGCAGCAACTAAGAACTGCCTTATATGCCAGTCTTTCAACCCCAAGAGGGAACCAAAACGACCACCAGGCGCCAGACCCTGGGCTTTCGTCCCCTTTGAGAGCCTACAACTTGACTTTATCGAACTACCTCCATGCCAGGGGTACAAGTATGCCCTCATCATAGTAGATCAATTTTCCTCTTGGGTAGAAGGGTATCCAGCTAGAAGAGCCACCGCTACAGTTGTGGCTAGGGCCCTTTTGCAGGAGATCATCCCGAGGTTTGGGGTCCCACGCAGGCTGGACAGTGACAGGGGGACCCACTTCACTGCTGATGTAGTCCAACAGATTGCCAAGGCTTTGGGAATCAAGTGGGAACTGCATACTCCCTACCATCCAGCGTCATCAGGACAGGTAGAGCGCATGAACCAGGAGGTGAAGATACAGCTTGGGAAATTATGCAACAGTACTGGACTCAAATGGGTAAATGCACTACCCTTGGTACTCCACAATATAAGGAGCGCCCCCACAGGACCCTTAAAGCTTTCTCCTTTCGAACTACTGTTCGGTAGGCCCCCTCCGGTGTACAACACTCAGTTTCCCCTCTCCGAACTTGACCTAGGAGAAGCGGAACTTACCACTTATGTAATTCAATTCCAACAACAATTACGCCGCCTCCACCAGTATGCGGCTATAGAGGGCCAGAATTTACCAGCTGATATGGCCGTACACTCTTTCCAACCTGGGGACTGGATTCTCACCAAAGTATACCCAAAAGTACCCCTGCAACCCACCTGGGAGGGCCCCTTTCAAGTGCTCCTTGTCTCACCCACGGCTGTTAAAATTGGGGAGAAGAACTCCTGGCTACATCATACTCGATGCAAGCTAACCCAACCCCCTCCGGACAATTTTGAGAGTGGGGGGGAGGACTATACCTTTTATGAACCCCCTTCTGCTCCAGACTCCTTCATCGACGATCAAGACCCCGAAGATCTGCAGCCTGCGCCTGGTTCGGAGCCACTGGATCGGGCTCTACAACCTGGACCTGATTCGGAGCCACTGGATCGGGCTCTACAACCTGGACCTGATTCGGAGCCACTGGATCGGGCTCTACAGCCTGGACCGGACCCCGACGCCACCGAGTGGACATCGGAGCTCGTACCAGACGGCATCCGACTGCGCTTGAGACGCAATTGATAAAGCGTCGCTCCCCAGCATCGCTCCCCAGCATCGCTCCCCAGCGTCGCTCCCCAGCATCGCACCCCAGTTCCTGTCCATCGCACCCCAGTTCCCGTTCATCGCACCCCAGTTCCCGTTCATCGCACCCCAGTTCCTGTCCATCGCACCCCAGTTCCTGTCCATCGCACCCCAGTTCCTGTCCATCGCACCCCAGTTCCTGTCCATCGCACCCCAGTTCCCGTTCATCGCACCCCAGTTCCTGTCCATCGCACCCCAGTTCCTGTCCATCGCACCCCAGTTCCCGTTCATCGCACCCCAGTTCCTGTCCATCGCACCCCAGTTCCCGTTCATCGCACCCCAGTTCCTGTTCACCGCACCCAATTCCTGTGGTACTGTTCCCAAATCTCCGGACAATCATCCCCACCTGTGTTTTCGGACTTGCCGCTGTTTGACAGTTTTGACAGCTGCTTGACAGCTCTCCGTGTTTTCGGACTTGCCGCTGTTTGACAGTTTTGACAGCTGCTTGACAGCTCTCCGTGTTTTCGGACTTGCCGCTGTTTGACAGTTTTGACAGCTGCTTGACAGCTCTCCGTGTTTTCGGACTTGCCGCTGTTTGACAGTTTTGACAGCTTACTTTGACAACTTGCCCGCTAAACCCCTTGTTATCCCGGGGGAGACTGAAGGGGCCAGCTTCTCCCTAAGATGAATTCTATCACAGTACTCTTCTTTTTTTCTTTCCTGGGCAGGCCCCTTGCGTGGACCTCTGAACACTGCCCTGGGATAATGACTGACCACCAATACCTGGACTTCCATCTTTTGGAACAGGGCGGCAAACAAAATCCGGACCGGATTGGGGATTTTGATTTCTGCCTCCCTGAAAGCAGGACTCTATTACGCCACTCATTGGTCCCCAAGATGAATGGGACACAACAGTGGGAACTATTTGTACGCTCCAAGGATTATAGGAGACTGGGCTCAGCCTCCGTCACCTTAGACCAGGGGAGGTATCGCCTTACCTGTGTCAATGGCTCATACCTCCTCTTCAGCCATGGAGAAGTATCCAAGAGCCCTAATTGGACTGAAGTGCAGCAAGGTGGGGGCTCCCACACTTTTACTGACACTTCTTCCCCCCTCATGCAAACCCTCATTTTTGGCTTTCGATGTACCCGCCTGGCATCACCACCTTCCAGACCCCTGATCCAAGGTATTTGCCTGAGACGTTTCTGTTGTTTATGGGACCTGGGTCTCGCTGAGGACTGGAGGGGCTCTGACTACCTGGAGGGCTGGTACCACCCCATGTTGCCCGCAGACCCACCGGTTTGGGATCACACTGGACCCCTGCGATGTGGAGGAATTGCCAAGACCGCCTCCCTCCTAAACACCACTGATCCCCTCCATCCAGTTGGGACCGCTCCACGTCGCCTGGCTACAGACTCTTCCATCCCTGAGCCAGACCTCCTCTCATCATGGGATCAAAACTCCTTCATCCAACTCCTTGGCAAGGTGGCCAAGGAGACAGAATATCCAAACTGTTGGATTTGTGCTCATGCCCCAAGTCACCTCCGGCAAGGACTCCCCCTGGTTCCTTTTGCAGTCACCCTGGAACAGCTCCGCTTAGGAAACGTGGCTTCATGGAACCTCACTGCCTTAAACCTTACCCACCAGTATCTGTATCTCACTGGTCCTACCCACGGACCCCTCTGCCGTGTTTTCTCTGGAGATGGTGCCTCAGTGGGGACTAGTTCCTGCGACACCTCTCTGGAAATTCACGAGAATGGACAAGTGACTGTTAGTACCCAGTCAAAGTCACATTTGATTACTGACCTCCCATCAGCCTGGGCGCTGGCAGTAGGTATCAACCCAGTGGACCAGACCTCACGCCCCAACATCGCCTTCCTCCACAGTTTCGCCTCTGGCAGACTTGGGACTGACCTAGCTGGACTGTGGTGGATCTGTGCCCACCGTGCCTACCGATGGGTAAGCCCCCACATGTCAGGCTCCTGCTACCTAGGGTACATCGTCCCAGGAGTACGTGTCACCCAAGACCTGCCTACTGGAAGACTGCGGAATAAGCGGGAGGAACAAGCCCTCTCTGACCTATCTGATGTGGCTGCAAATGGAGAGACCTGGGGAAGAGCCCTATTCCCAGCATACGGTGCCGGTTCGAACCACGTTGATATCCTGAGGCTCACCGATGTCCTCCTGAAATTCATGCGAGAGGCTGAGCAGATCACGGACTCTCTGACCACCGAACTCTCACAGGTGAGACAACTGGGAATTCAGAACCGAATTGCGACGGACTTTTTATTATCAGCGGAGGGTGGGACTTGTGCTCTGATTGGCTCCGAGTGTTGCACATACGTGACAGACCAAACCCTGAACATTACAGGACATTTAAACAACATACATCGTTTGACCTCCACCTTGCACGACATTCAGCATGAAGGAATGTCAGACTTTGATCTTTGGGGCTGGTTGCCCAACTTGGGGTGGGTAAAACAACTTTTAAAAGGCATTTTTCTAGTTATCTTAGTTATAGTATTGTGCATGTTAGTGTTTTGTTGTGTCTCTCGTTGCTGGACCCCATGCTGTGCCTTGACCCGCTGCCCATCCAACCCACCTCCCTCCTCCATGTTTCCCCTCCGGGCTTACTATTATGGCCAGCCTACCTTCCCTGAATACGTTCAGCTAAAACACCTGGGGGAAGGTGAATACCAAGTTACGGAAATTTAGGTGTGGAGAAAAGGATTTGCGGTTCTGCGAACCAGGTGCAAATCTTATCTCCAAGTGCGGGACTGATAGGGAAATTTACCCGCCATCACCTTCCCCCACCGCTGTGCCTCCCCGGTAGCGAGTGCGGGACTCGCGAAGATCACAAAAAGCCCGACGATGAGCGGGCAATCGTTCCCCCTTTTCTGCCCTTTCCCTTCACCCCACAAGTTGCACAAGCACCACATAAGCCCTCGTGATAAAGGGCCTCCCCAAAATGCTCCGATCTGCGCCCCTAAAACCCTCCAAAACCCTCCTGTCAAGCGCTCCACGTATCCTCCATTTTCTCAATGAACGGCAAGCCAACCAATCAGGAGCATGCATTCAGCCAGGCCTCCAAAATGGAACGTTCAGCTCTGCTTCTCAACACCTTCACGCTTGACTGCATGCTAAGTGGATTTTGACAGCTTCCCTGCTGCGAGAACAATGGAATCGAAAGTAAAATGTATCTAGCAAGGGAAGTTATTAATTATAACTTGCAACATTGTAACCAGTGGACTCGCTTAGACTGTGGGCGGGCAGTTTGACAGCTCTAAGGTTAAATAACATAAAAATCAATATCTCAGCAACGCAAGGTCCTAGCTGCATGGTTCGAGTGTCTATCTGCTCCTTATAAAATAACCTTTCTAACCCCTCGGTCCCCGCCATCCTCCGATCATCAGAAGTATGTTATTTTGATACTGTGTAATTTTTGGACTCCTAACTCAGTGGCTTTCATAATCCCTTAAGCAGAGAGTCACGTCCTCAGGAGGAAATGCACCCCTCCCGGTAATCCATTCAAGCACCCATCCATCAGTAACCATGACAGCAGACATCCTCCTAGGAGTTTTCTATTGTCTTTCCCCAGTGGAAACCATCAATGTGTATTGCACCCACCCTAAATCCCATCACCAGTTCCTGCCATCCCTCTTGACATGTAAAACTTGTTTTTCCCGTATGTAAATATTGCCAGAACCTCCTCTCTCCCCTCCCCATCTCTGACGTTTCTGTGATGTATTTTGCAATGTATTCTGGGCTATCGCGGGAACTTTTAAAAGTCCAGGACACCCTTTGTTCGGGGTTCGGACCCTCCTGAACCTTGTTGCGCAATAAACGTCTTTGCTTTTGCTCCGATCTCCGGCTGGTCTCCATTACCTCCGCAGCGAACCACGGGCTTCCTCCGTAGGACCGGGAGCTGAGCAGCCTCGACCCGGTAACTTTTCCGTAACAGTACATAATACTAATATATATATAAATGTTCCCATTGTGTGCGCGGCGGACACTGATGTTCTCCATAACCGCACATCAAATTAGTACAAAGCATAACATGACCATGAGAAGGATCTGGCATCATAAAAAAAAAAAAACCACACCATATAGAATAAAGCCAAAAAATGGCGCGCCTATTATACCTCACCAGCAAAAGGAATGAAGACTCCAACAGCATCCAATAGAAAGGTGGATGGCCCGTCGACATCATCAGACCTGGCCAGAGCAACAATGCCTGTGCCCTCACCTAAAATGGCCGCCGCAGCTTCGCATGCTCCGAGGGGGGGAAAAAAACACGGAGCAGGAGGCATGCCTGAGAGGTCGCACTGAGTAAGACCAGCTCTGAGGGGATTGTGTCGCTGGGGTGCGTGATTTTGGGACTGGGTAATTTTGGGACTGGGGTGGGGGAGAATGCTCTTTAAGGTCGCCAGTGCCCTCACCTAAAATGGCCGCCGCAGCTTCGCATGCCTGGTGTTTTTACATGAGTAGAATGTGTTCTTTTATGTAAAATGCATCTCTGGGTTATTTGTGGGGCATAGGAATTAGTTCATTCCCCCCCCCCAAAAAAATATAGTCCGGCCACCACATGGTCTGAGGGAACAGTGGACCGGCCCAAGGCTGAAAAAGGTTGCTGACCCCTGCTCTAAAGGGACAGGGAAGAATGAAAACAGGAGCTTCCAGAATACTCTCGGGGTCAGGAGAATTTTAAAAAGAAAAAAAAGAAGAAAAAACCCACAGCAACGCATGGCCGGGCCAGCTAGTAGTAGTAATAATAATAATAATAATAATAATAATAATAATAAGTAGTTGTTGTAGTAGTAGTACCCATCTGACTGGGTTGCCCTGTCCCTCTGGAAGGCTCCCAACTGAATAGAAAAGCACAATGGGACCAGCCCACCCCCGCCTGCATTGCAGAGGGCTGGACTAGATGACCGCTGGGTGCCCCTTCCAACTCTACGGTTCTTCCTCCACCACCACCCCAACCCGGAACCCGCACCTTCTCTCCGACGAGCCCAATGGGACCTGGATCGCCGTGGGGCCCGGTGCGGCCTTTAGGGCCTTCGGGTCCATCTTCGCCTCGGGATCCCGGGACACCGACTTCGCCCTGACCGTGGGGGGAGAGAGAGAGAGAGAGAAAGAGAGAGAATGAGGCAGGGGCAAGGAACAGGGGAAGGGGCTGCGGGTGCGAGTGAGCGAGGAAGGAGCTTGCCCTACTTACCCGGTCACCTTTCACGCCCATGTCGCCCTTGAAACCAGGAAATCCTTCTTCCCCCTGCAGCAAATAAAAGGGGGGGGGAAGCGGCATTAAGAGGGATTCAAGACCCCACAGACTCAGAGCCCCAAAGGGATCCCAAGCTCTCCCCCCCAAGTTGGGCAGACACCTGCCAGCCATTCCTTTGCTGCGATCCCAGCATTGTGGCGGGTTGGACTAGATGACACCTGGGGGGCCCCTCCACACCCTAGAGTTATGGGATTCCATGTTCTCTCCTTAGCGGAACAGAAATGTGGGTTTTGGGGGGGTGGGGGTTGCTGCTGCTGTTTTCTGAACCGACAGTTCGCTTCCCAACGGTGGCCCCCGAGACACCCACCTTTTCGCCTTTGTGGCCGTTGAAGCCTCGAATGCCGTCCATTCCCTACGAGGAGAGAGAGGGGTGTCGGGGGGGGGGACATTATCCGTGGCGTGTCTTATATTCCAGGCTCCTGCCTCCCCCCAGCCATACCCGCCCCGGTTCTCGTGCAACAGGTCCGGGCCCAAAACCGGGACACACATCTTCTGGGCCACGCTCCCGAATTAACTTGCGTGACTTGTGTGCTATCGTCCCTTCCCCCTCCCCAAAAAACGCACTTTTGGGGAATAAGATTGTGGTGCAAGATCACAGCACCCAAAATGCCCCCCGTTCTCTCATGCAAAACAAACAAGCAAACAGTTTTCCCGGGACAGTTACAAGGTGTGCAATCATTTTTATTGCTATAATTTATTAGATCTGCATACCACCCGCCAACTGAAGATCCCAGGGAAAATATTTGCAGGAAAAAATACAAATTGCGGCGCAGGAGCGAGGGATGGGCCCTCTCGATTTATTCCGTTCCGACTGCATATGCCGCCTTATATGCAAGGATGGCTTCAGGGGGTTGGGCTGGATGACCCCCAGGGGTCCCCTTCCAACTTCTCTAAGGCCGCCCTACTCCCCTTCTCCAAAACGGAAAGGGCAGCAAAGGATGGTGGGAAATCCAGCCCCGCCAAGTCCCGCGAGCCAATCAGGCGCTTGCTTACCTTCGCCCCGCGAGGCCCTGGGTAGCCAACTGGCCCCTGAGGACCGGATGGGCCCTGGAAGGGGAGAAGGAGAGAGAGAGAGAGAGAGAGAGAGAGAGAGAGAGAGAGAGAGAGAGAGAGAGAGAGAGAGGAGCCGGTCACAGGAGAAAGGCGGGTTGCTCAGAATCACAAGGAGGGATCCCCCCCCCCAAAAAAATGCCCACCAGAAGACCCTCAGAGATCAGGGGCTCTCAGCAAATTTCATTCCGCTCTTCATTCCCACCAGCATGACTTCTAAGAGCTGCAGGGCAGGCTGAAATTCAACAGGGGCTGGCTGCTCCCCTTCTCCATGTGGATTTCTGCCTGCGTTTGCTAAGAGGTAGGGTGGGGACAGGACCGGTGCTAGGGTTTCTTGCGCCCTAGGCAGACCACCTTCTGGTGCCGCCCGCCCCCCACCAAAGCCTGCTTTAGCGGGAGCCGGGGGGGGGTGGTGTAGGGGGCAAGCAGCACCTCTCCGCTACAGCGGAGAAGCTGCTGCTAGCCCGTCCCCCCCCCAAGCCTGGCCAGCGCCCCCTCCATTTTGGCGCCCTAGGCAATTGCCTAGTTTGCCTTAATGCACGCGCCGGCCCTGGGTGGGGAAATGACCGACCCTGCTGCCCTCCACCCCTCAACGCCCCCCCCCCCCATTTCCCCAGCATATCTCTGGATTTCAGGCAAGGCGGAAATACCAAGTTCCTTGAGACGCAACCCTCTCCTTTCGCGCTGTGTGTTTGTGGGAGGGGGGGGCCTTTGCAAAGCGCGTGCGGACCTGGGTTTCGTAAGGACCTAAGGACCTAACCGTCCAGTCCGGCGGCCAACCAGATGCCCGTGGGGAAACGGCAAGCGGGATTCGAACGCAAGAGCCTTCTCCCCTCAAGCGACTGGCATTCGGAAGCGTTGCTGCCTCCGGCTAGTAGCCGTCGAGAGCCGCCCCCCCCTCCTCCGTGAATTTGCCTAACCCTGTTTTGAGGCCGTCTAGGTTGGCGGCCGCCAATCACCGCCTCCTTTGGGAGGGACTTCCACAGCTTAACAGTCTTTGTATGCGTGAGACTGCACTGCCTCCTGCTGGACGGAAAAGGAGGCGCTGCTCTCCGTGTTGGTTCCTCCTGCCACCTAGTGTCTGGAAAGGGCATAGCAGGAGCGCAGAAATAAAACCATCTTTTTCCGATGTACGGTGCTTTTCTCTTCCTGGGGTATTTTTTCACTTACGGCCTGGGAACTGAGCTGCCCACCCACCCTGGAAAGGCTTGTTCTCCCCCTTAAAGACCCATCGCTGTCAGCAGAGACCCACGCAGTGTCGGTGTCCCAGAGAAACCGCTTCCCACGCCGGGTGATCTGCCACCTACGGCCGTTCGTGGGCGGGGAGAGCCTCGCAGCGCTACTCCATACTTCCACCCCCCCATGGTTAGACTGCTGCCATGTGCTTGGCGTGGGGCTGCCCCTTCTCACCTGGTTTCCTTTGGTGCCTGGGTGCCCCTCTTTGCCAGGGTGGCCCTAAGAGAAAGGGATCGGGGTGGAAGGAAGGAGAGAGAGAGCGCAAGGAGGAGTTGAGTTCATATTCCACGGGACCTGGATCGCTGCCTCCTTTTCGAATCCCACTATTTGGGGAGAGGGCAAATCTCCATGCCAGTCTGCCCAGGCCTTCTTTGCCCAGGGCCAGGGGAAAGCCGTTTGGGGACATGGGAGTTCAGCTGGAAAATGCCAGGAGAAGGCACAAAGGATGTGGCAGCATCTCACTTCCTGTCTAATATGACTAGCAAGCTATGTCAAATGTGGGGGGTGGAATGATTATGATTATTTTATCATTACGCTCTGTATTGTGTTTTTATTATTATGCTGCATAAAGAACGTCCTTAATGTTGTACACCACCCTGGGATAAATGGTGCTACCGCATGTAAATTGAAATTATTGTTATTATTATTATTATTATTACTGACCGTAGTTCACTTCCTGTCTAATATGGCTGCCACATCAACTCACTTCCTGTTTAACAAGGCTGCCACATCAACTCACTTCCTGTCTAATATGGCCACCACATGAACTCACTTCCTGTTTAACATGGCTGCCATTGTTGGAGATTCATTGTAGGAAATCGTTGTAGGAAATTCTAACAGCCACATCAACTCACTTCCTGTCTAATATGGCCGCCACATCAACTCACTTCCTGTTTAACAAGGCTGCCACATCAACTCACTTCCTGTCTAATATGGCCACCACATGAACTCACTTCCTGTTTAACATGGCTGCCATTGTTGGAGATTCATTGTAGGAAATCGTTGTAGGAAATTCTAACAGCCACATCAACTCACTTCCTGTCTAATATGGCCGCCACATCAACTCACTTCCTGTTTAACAAGGCTGCCACATCAACTCACTTCCTGTCTAATATGGCCACCACATGAACTCACTTCCTGTTTAACATGGCTGCCATTGTTGGAGATTCATTGTAGGAAATCGTTGTAGGAAATTCTAACAGCCACATCAACTCACTTCCTGTCTAATATGGCCGCCACATCAACTCACTTCCTGTTTAACAAGGCTGCCACATCAACTCACTTCCTGTCTAATATGGCTGCCTTCCTGTTTAACATGGCTACCAGGGAATGCAGAGAGCATACTTCCTGCTCGAAACTGCCTCCTGTGGGCCCCAAAAGTGGCCTTCATGCCAACATTTCACAGTTTACCCTGTGGGAGGTGGATCTGTGACACTTTGTGGTGCTGGAATGACCAGGACAGAAGGGCCACCCTTTGGGGGATCTCAGGGGCCCTACAGACGCCTGCTCTTTTTCGTAAGGGCCTCAACCCACTTCTGTTGCTGGGTAGGCAACCACGAAACTGCTGCCACATGGTTGCATGGTCATGACCAGGGGAGGGTGAAGGTGCTGGCATGGGGATTGGCGTCCAGCATGGTGACTAGGAAAACCCCACCATAATCATGTTCATATTGTCCTCCCCTTGACAGAAACAGTGGCTTCTCAGCGTTCTCTCTTCAGTGGGGACTCCAAGAAGGCTGGAGGACACGGCCACCAGTTACTTCCTGTTAAACATGGCTCCTGTCCTTGTTGGGGGGCCACTGAGCCAAGGGGGGCCTGAGGCAGTAGTGAGGGGCAGGTACTTACAGGCGGGCCGTCAGAACCAGGCATCCCTGGAAGTCCAGGTTTCCCTCTGGGGCCCTGAAGGAGAAAATCCCATTAGTCCAAGAATGGTCACCCCAACCCTTAAACCCAACTCAACCCTTAAACCCAACCAAACCCTAAAACCCAACTCAACCCTAAAACCCAACCCAACCCTAAAACCCAACCCAACTCACCCTTAAACCCAACCCAACCCTTAAACCCAACCCAACCCAACCCTAAAACACAACACAACCCTAAAACCCAACCCAACTCAACCCTTAAACCCAGCCAAACCCTAAAACCCAACACAACACAACCCTAAAACACAACCCAAACCTAAAACCCAACCCAATCCTTAAACCCAACCCAACCCTTAAACCCAACCCAACACAACCCTAAAACACAACCCAAACCTAAAACCCAACCCAACCCAAACCAACCCTAAAACCCAAGTCAACCCTTAAACCCAACCCAACCCAACCCGAAAACCCAACCCAACCCTAAATCCAACCCAACTCAGCCCTTAAACCCAACTCAACCCTTAAACCCAGCCCAACCCTAAAACCCAACACAACACAACCCTAAAACACAACCCAAACCTAAAACCCAACCCAATCCTTAAACCCAACCCAACCCTTAAACCCAACCCAACACAACCCTAAAACACAACCCAAACCTAAAACACAACCCAACCCAAACCAACCCTAAAACCCAAGTCAACCCTTAAACCCAACCCAACCCGAAAACCCAACCCAACTCAACCCTTAAACCCAACCCAACTCAACCCTTAAACCCAACCCAACCCTAAAACCCAACCCAACCCAACCCTTAAACCCAACTCAACCCTTAAACCCAACCCAACCCTAAAACCCAACTCAACCCTAAAACCCAACCCAACCCTAAAACCCAACCCAACACAACCCTTAAACCCAACACAACCCAACCCTTAAACCCAACCCAAGCCAACCCTTAAACGCAAACCCAACCCTAAAACCCAACCCAACTCAACCCTTAAACCCAACCCAACCCTAAAACCCAACCCTACCCAACCTAACCCAGTCGCCCCCTCCCTGCTTTGGGGTTTGGCGTGGCTGCCCCTCTTGGTCAGCAAGCAAGGGTCCCTCCCAGCTCACCTTTTCCCCATGAGGTCCCATTGCACCTTGAGGTCCCGGCAATCCCTGAGAAGAAGGAGAAAGAGGAGAACGTTGGGTGAAGGGGGTCCTCCCAGCCCACTTCCTGGAGACGCCCTCCTGAGCCCCCCCACCCGAGGACAAAAACGTCCACCCTCCCAGTTCTCTCCGGCGGCCCCTCGAACCCTTCCTCACTTGTGGCGCCATTCCTCTGGGACCAGAAGGTCAGGAGAGCCTGCGGGATCGGGCCCCAGGTGTCTCAACCTGCTCTCACAGGCCTCCTCTAGAGACGTTTCCGGAGCCCCACACCAAACCCGGGAATAATTTCTACTTCCCGAGCAAATTCTCCTAATTTGATGCATTTTGGTCTCCCCTCTTCATCTGAAGCAAAGAGAATCAGTCCGTTCTCAGATAAGCAGGCAAGCTGCAGCTTCGAAGGAGCACTTATTGGAAGTTGTCCGGTTCTTGAATAAAGAGATAAGTTTGCAAATGCTGCTTCCCTCCACTTTTTGAACCCACAACACTCTCCACAGATGGCGAGTGGATGGAGCCAGTCCCTCTGCCATCTCCCAGTTCCAAAAATCCATTTAGCAGAGGACATATTCAACAGACAAGAGCAGATCTTAGCCAAAAGGCTGACCCAAACACACTGGAAGGGACCCCAAGGTCATCTAGTCCAACCCCCTGCAACGTAGGAATCTATCTAGCAGCGTTTGGCGTTGGCTTCTCCCAACCTGCAGCCCTGGACTGCCAATTCCCACCATTCCCTACACCCTGTGGGGCTGATGGGAATCGTAGCCTGAAACGTCTGGAGGGCGCCAGGTTGAGGAAAGGCGACTGGAGCTTCTCCTGAAAGCGATGCATCTGGAGAGGGAATGGGCCTGTGAGCCAGTCCCCGCTGGCCGCTGTACGGAACCTCCCCATTCAGGGGCAGTCTATCTCCCCATGCCAGCCGACCTGCGGACCTCATGCCGTGGGGGTGAGCTTCCTGGAGGAGATCATAGAATCCTAGAGTTGGAAGAGACCACAAGGGCCATCCAGTCCAACCCCCTGCCAAGCAGGAAACACCATCAAAGCATTCCTGACAGATGGCTGTCAAGCCTCCGCTTAAAGACCTCCAAAGAAGGAGACTCCACCACACTCCTTGGCAGCAAATTCCACTGTCCGAACAGCTCTCACTGTCAGGAAGTTCTTCCTAATGTTTAGGTGGAATCTTCTTTCTTGTAGTTTGAATCCATTGCCCCGTGTCCGCTTCTCTGGAGCAGCAGAAAACAACCTTTCTCCCTCCTCTATATGACATCCTTTGATATATTTGAACATGGCTATCATATCACCCCTTAACCTTCTCTTCTCCAGGCTAAACATACCCAGCTCCCTAAGCCGTTCCTCATAAGGCATCGTTTCCAGGCCTTTGGACCATTTTGGTTGCCCTCTTCTGGACACGTTCCAGCTTGTCAGTATCCTTCTTGAACTGTGGTGCCCAGAACTGGACACAGTATTCCAGGTGAGGTCTGACCAGAGCGGAATACAGTATAGTGGTACTATTACTTCCCTTGATCTAGATGCTATACTCCTATCGCCTCGGCCCAGAATTGCGTTGGCTTTTTTAGCCGCTGCATAAGCAGCTAAAAGCAGGAAGGAGGATGTTGGGGACGGGTCCAGCGGGGGTCCTCCGACGTGTTCACTCACCTGCGTCCCTGGTGTCCCCTGCTGGCCAGGGGGTCCGGGCTCCCCTTGAGGTCCCTGGTCGAAAGCAAGAGATCCAGGGTCAGATTGTAGCAGTCCGAAACTGGGGAGCATCATGGGGTGGGGGGGGGCAGGCACGGGGACCCTCACGGAGCCCCCTTAATGTACAGGAGAGTCAATGGGGGGAGCAGGGGTGGTCAAAAGAGGCTTTGAAGCAGCGATGGGGGGAGAGGAAGCCCTCCCAGATTTAAGCACTAAAAAATGGAAAAGGATAAGGCAAGGGACCCCCGGGGGTCATGCAGTCCATCCCGCTGCAATGCAGGAATCACAGCATCTCCGTCTTCCCTGCGGAACAGCTCCAAAAGGGGCGAGAGAGAAATTTACTCATTTGTGACACCCACATCTCCAGCCACTTTCCTCCACGGAAGCATACCCTGTGTATTTTTAATGCTATGGGTAGGCAAACTAAGGCCCGGGGGCCGGATCTGGCCCAATCGCCTTCTAAATCCGGCCCACGGACAATCCGGGAATCAGCCTGTTTTGAGATGAGTAGAATGCGTTCTTTTATTTAAAATGCATCTCTTTGTTATTTGTGGGGCAAAGGAATTTGTTCATATTTCCCCCCCCAAATTATAATCCGGCCCCCCACAAGGTCTGCGGGACGGTGGACCGGCCCACGGCTGATAAAGTTTGCTGACCCCTGTTGAATGCTCTATTTATTTCCCAAAATTTATAGACTGCTTGACTGTATTGTATTAAAAAAACCCACTCCAAATTCCTCAAAGCAGATTTCAATAAGAGAAAACCATACAATCAAGAGAAATCTACAACCCTGCTTTACAACATACAGAAAGTTAAAATACTAAAGCAGAGTAAAATTCACATCCACTTTTTTTGTTTTTTAGCATCTATCGGAACAGGGATGTTTTTAGCAGACAGCCTCTTGGGATCAAGTGGCAGGGAGTTCCAAAGTGTAGGTGCCAACACAGCCAAATATTGAATTCTTCACAAACGTGGAAAGTGTCTTATGCGGCACCTTGTGGTCGATCGAAGTGGTCCAGTGGGGGGGGGGAATGGGGAAAGGGGATCTCGTGGGATCGCCCGCTCCCCGTTTTGTCCTCACGACAACCTTGGGATGAGAGACGGCGAGCGGCCCGAGGTCACCCGGCGAAGCTCCTCGGCTGAGCGGCGTTTTGATCCCTGGATTCCCAGGGGAGGTTTGGGACGGCACCCACCGCGAGGCACCCAGGGGCTACTCACCAGGTTCCCCTTGGGCCCGTGGGGTCCATCCATGCCACGCACACCCTGTCGGGAGAACAGGCAGAGACACAAGAGGCGGTTAGCGGTGGGGGGGGGGGGCTGGGGGGGCAGCTCAGCGCGGCGGGAAAACCCCCTCCCCAGCACTTACCGGAGGGCCCGGGATTCCTGGGGGTCCTTTGGGTCCAAGAAGACCTCGGGGTCCCTGAAGGAAAGGAGAGAGAAAAGGTCAGGGGGCTGGGTCGTAGAAGGGACCCCTAGAGTTCATCCAGCCCTCTGCAAGGCAGGAATCCTGCTGCATCGCACGGCTGGCCCATGTTTTTAATGCTCAGCGTTTTATTGTGTTTTTTATGTCAGACGAGCGGGGTACAAATATTAATGTTGCTGTTGTTTTCTCCCCTGGACGGGAAATGGGGTTTGGTGTGGATTCAGAAATTGCAACAATCATAGTAATCAACATAATCGTCATAATATTTTAATAATCATCATAATAAAAAAGACACAGTCCACTGTACGGCGTCAAAACACAGCCGCTACGGACCACCTTGATGTAACGTCCAGAAATCCGACAATGCTTGAAATTATATTTATTTATTTTAAGGGTGGGCGGGGCTTCTGGGGAAGTGGGAGGGGCTTAAGGCCTCGTTGGCAGGCAGCCGGTGCGGCTACGATCCGGCTGCCGGGAGGACTGTGCCACTTCAGAGGCGAGGGCTCACCACCTTAGGGGCGAGAAAGGCCCCTGCCTCCTCGTCACCCTCGTCCGTCGCTTGGGAGGACGAGGCCCCCGCCATTGGGATACGGCAATAGGGGCCCCGGATCTGGCCAGACCCCCCAAGATCCCTTTGCGAAAACGGGAGCGTACGCACCGGTTCTCCAGGAAGCCCGCGCTGGCCGACCTCTCCGTCGTCTCCCTGCACCGGGGGGGGGGGAAGGAGAGAGAGTCACAAAGGAGCTCAGGGAACAACAGCGTCTCTGTGCATATGCAGAATTCATCTCAGGGAATGCTGCCTCCCCCCCAAAAAAGCACCCCTGTGTATGTGCGAAGGCTCTCAAGCCCCCTGCCAGCGCTTGCGTCAGAGAATCTCAACTCAACTGTTTTTTGAACGGGCAGGTTGCTAGTCCTCAAGGTTGAAAAATAATGCATACACTTGGTTTTTAATGTTTGGTGTTTTCGACGCTTTCATATTTGTTAAAACAAAATTAAAAATTAAAAAATTCCTTCCAGTAGCACCTTAGAGACCAACTAAGTTTGTTCTTGGTATGAGCTTTCGTGTGCATGCACACTTCTTCAGATCATCTTGGAACATAGAAAAAGCGTATCCTTGACAATCTGAGAATACCAATAGTATTTACTTGGACTTTTTCATTTTAACCCAGGTACAACTGGACTCATTCTGGTTTTCTTTCTCACCTGTTGTTCTTTGCCTGGCATTATAAGTGCTCTCCCTGTTTTCTATACAGGTGAAATTCGAAAAATTAGAATATCGTGGAAAGGTTCATTTCTTTCAGTAATTCAACTTAAAAGGTGAAACTAATATATGAGATAGACTCATGACATGCAAAGCAAGATATGTCAAGCCTTTATTTGTTATAATTGTGATGATTATGGCGTACAGCTGATGAGAACCCCAAATTAACAATTTCAACTTTGGGGTTTTCATAATCATCACAATTATAACAAACAAAGGCTTGACATATCTCGCTTTGCATGTCATGAGTCTATCTCATATATTAAACTCCAGTAGCTAATGAAAACAATTGCTTACATAAATGGACTTTTTCCACGATATTCTAATTTTTCGAGTTTCACCTGTACATTATAAAAAAGATCCGGATGCTGGATCTGGCCCAAAGGGGCCCGTCTAAGTCAGCATCTTCTCCTAACAGAACCTGACCAGATCCATGTGGGAAACCGGCAATCAGGATCCGAACCCAAGAGCCCTCTCCCCTCCTGTGGTTCCCAGAAGCTGGGATTCAGCAGCCTCGCTCCCTCCAGCCATGAACTGCCCTTTCCCCCTCCGGGAATTTTTCTAATCCCCTTGTAAAGCCATCCAACTTGGCGGCCATCATGGGGCAGGGAGTTCCATAGGTTAGCGATGAACTGCGTGAATTTTAAAATCCGCCCTGAACCTTCTGCTTCCCTGGATGTCCGCCGGTTCCAGTGTTAGGAGAGAGGGAAAAGAAATTCCTCCTTTCCACGCATAATTTCGCAAATTTCTACCATGCCTCCTCCTTTTCCGGGCTTAGAATCATAGAATCCTAGAGTTGGAAGAGACCCCAAGGGCCATCCAGTCCAACCCCCTGCCAAGCAGGAAACACCATCAAAGCATTCCTGACAGATGGCTGTCAAGCCTCCGCTTAAAGACCTCCAAAGAAGGAGACTCCACCACACTCCTTGGCAGCAAATTCCACTGTCGAACAGCTCTTACTGTCAGGAAGTTCTTCCTAATGTTTAGGTGGAATCTTCTTTCTTGTAGTTTGAATCCATTGCCCCGTGTCCGCTTCTCTGGAGCAGCAGAAAACAACCTTTCTCCCTCCTCTATATGACATCCTTTGATATATTTGAACATGGCTATCATATCACCCCTTAACCTTCTCTTCTCCAGGCTAAACATACCCAGCTCCCTAAGCCGTTCCTCATAAGGCATCGTTTCCAGGCCTTTGACCATTTTGGTTGCCCTCTTCTGGACACGTTCCAGCTTGTCAGTATCCTTCTTGAACTGTGGTGCCCAGAACTGGACACAGTATTCCAGGTGAGGTCTGACCAGAGCGGAATACAGTGGTACTATTACTTCCCTTGATCTAGACGCTATACTCCTATTGATGCAGCCCAGAATTGCATTGGCTTTTTTAGCTGCTGCATCACACTGTTGACTCATGTCAAGTTTGTGGTCTACCAAGACTCCTAGATCCTTTTCACATGTACTGCTCTCAAGCCAGGTGTCACCCATCCTGTATTTGTGCCTTTCATTTTTTTTTGCCCAAGTGTAGTACTTTACATTTCTCCCTGTTAAAATTCATCTTGTTTGCTTTGGCCCAGTTCTCTAGTCTGTTAAGGTCATTTTGAAGTGTGATCCTGTCCTCTGGGGTATTAGCCACCCCTCCTAATTTGGTGTCATCTGCAAACTTGATCAGGATGCCCTCAAGCCCATCATCCAAGTCATTGATGAAGATGTTGAATAAGACTGGGCCCAAGACAGAACCCTGTGGCACCCCACTAGTCACTTCTCTCCAGGATGAAGAGGAGCCATTCATCCTGGAGAGAATGAATGGAGGCTTTTCCTCCAAGACGAGAAGTCCCAAACAGGGGTCTCCCTCTGCCCCCTCAAATGTTTCTGCTTTATTCTACGCCCCCTTGAGGGATGGACCTCTGTCGGATCGAACCCCGCAGCGTGCCCCCTGCACCCCAAATCCCCCTCTCTTCCCACCTGCGGCCGGTACTCACCCTCTCGCCATCTTCCCCGGGGGGACCAGGAACACCCTGAGACCCGGAGTCACCCTAGTGTGGGGTGAGAGAGAGAGAGAGAGACCCTGATCAGGAGAGACACAGAAGAGCAGGCCCCCTGCACGAAGCCCCCCCGATTTAAGCTGGCCCCGCCTCCTTCACCCAAGGAACTCTGGGAACCGTAGTTTTCCAATGGGGCAAGGAAACCGGAGCTCCTTTGCGCTCCATCTGGGCCTCCAGAGGGATGAGATGCAGAAGTTCAACAGGTGCATTCAGTGAGAGGGTGGAAGGATTCACCTGTTGAACTTCCACCTGCAGGGGAGCGGTCAGAAAGTACCAAGGAAAGCCTAAATAACTTATTATTTATTTATTTATTTATTTATTTATTTATTTATTTATTTATTTATTTTAGAGCCCCGTGGCAGCAGGATCACGCCCAAGCAGGGAGGGTGCATCTAGTCTAGGATCTTGTCCTCACAGTGGTCAACCAGGTGCCTATTATGGGATGCAGCAATTCTCCCCACCTGCGATTCCCAGAAATGATATCCAGAGGCATTTGGAAGGAAAACATAGGCACTGTGGATAGTAGCCATTATATTTTTTTAAAAAAATAATCCAATGAATAATAAGCTGGGAACCAAAAGTTATTTGTTTATTATTATTTTTTAAAGTTGAATTAATTTAAATTAATGCCCCCAGGCATGGGGGAAGAAATTTGATTTTGTTTACAATTTAATGGGAAGCTGCCTAATTTGCACTCCTCGGAACGATGCCCAAACCAAAACGGAATTACTCCTTCGAAATTTGCACGTCCCCGAAATCCTCGATGCGAATCTCTACCCAGATGATATATGCAAAAACGCACATACCAGAGGGTATAAGAATGTTTGATTCTAAAAAAGGCACCTATTAGCGAAATATAACACACACGAACGTGTTACACTAGAAAATATTATTCAAAAAATGAATTAGCTTATGTAGTATTTTTATTTTTAAAAAAATCAAGGCAGCTTACGGCAATGAAAACATAAAACTGTATAGCACCAGCCTTAAAAAAAATTACCCCCTCTGGAAGGAGGATTCTGTGTATTATCAAATGCCTGCACAGAACTGGCGGAATCGGAAAGTTTTTAGCAGGAGTTTAAGAGCTGGCACGGAGGGCTCCTGCCGAATCTCCAGTGGCAGGGAGTTCCACAGGACTCCCTTGGAGCAAAGCCAATGCAGATGCAAAAAGGGGTATTCCGAGAGTTAGAATCGCAGCATGGTGGAGTTGCAAGGGACCCCCAGGGGTCATCGAGCCCACCCTCCTGCAGCGCTTTGGACAGACGTGAGCAATTCGGGGAGGGGCTGCCAACCCCCGACTCACAGCCCCCCCCCATTTCACTTACCCGGTGTCCTTTCTCCCCCGGAAGGCCTGGAAGCCCATCAAACCCGCGGTCGCCCTGTGGAGAGAGAAGAGAAAGGTGACCCCCCTGTCTCACCAGGTCGGGATGGCAAATCCCGAGGGAAGGGCGCTAGTCCTCATGAAACCACATTCCCTGCAACTTCCCAAAGGCCCTTTGTGCGGAATGGCAGAACTGTTGGGTCGGAAAGGGACCCCTCGCGGTCATCTAGCCCAACCCCCTGCAACGCCCAGAGGGGTCGCCTTACCTTGGTGCCCGTTTCCCCAGGCATCCCCCGGGCGCCGTCCGCTCCAGCACGACCCTGTGGGAGAGAGAGAGAGAGGCAGGTTGGCGGAGGGAGATGAACCTCACAGGCCCCCCCCTTACAAAGCGGCCCATGGAGCCCGGCACCCTGGCCTCACAGCAGCCAAAGAACCCAAAGAAAACAGGTAGACTTCCTCTGGTGCTGGAGGCTCCATCAGAACATGAGAAGGCCGAGGGCTCGGTTAATTTCATTGTACACAGGTTGTACATTCACAATAAAGGAATTATTACTATTATTAGTCGAGAATCCTGTTCTCACAGCGGCCGACCAGATTTCCTGTGCGAAACCGGCAAGCAGGATTCGAAACCAGGAGCCCTCTTCCCTCCTGCGATTTCCCCAGAAACTGGCATTCAGAGGCATTCGACTGCCTCCGACTGCGATGGCAGAGCCCAGCCAGGCCGGCTTGGTCCTTCATTAATTTGCCTAATCCTCTTTTAAATCTATCCACGTTGGTGGCCGTCACCAGTGCCTCTTGTGGCAGAGAGTTCCACAGTTTTCACTCCAAGTCCTTCCTTTTAACCCGCCCCCCCCGCAAATCCTCCAAAACGTCACCCCCTCAAACGCTCATCCCACCTAACTTTCAAGCAAATAGATACTGTTATTTCTCGACTTTGATCAACTTTTATTGGCTTTTATTCCGTGACCTTCCAGGGCTCCCGGGACCGTGGGATCGCCGAGCGGGAACGGGACCCCGAGGCTCATCTAGCCCAACCCACCACAACGAGGGGGTCGCAGGGGAGGCTAAAGACGGCAACTCGCCTCCATCGGTTTTTTTTTTTTAAATCAAAAATAAACACCAGGAACAGAAACTTACTCGGCGGCCGGGCTTCCCAGGGGGTCCCGTCAGCCCCTGCGGACCCCGAGGACCCTAAGCGGAGAAAGAGAGAGTCGTATTAGGGTGCCCCATCTTGTCCCCGAACATTTGGGGAGGGGGAGAGGAGAGAGGAAACCCTCGGACTTCATGAAAGAGGGGTGGGGAGTTGGGTAGGTGTCCTGTCCCGTCCCCCCCGTCACCTGCCCAGCCTCTGTTGCATTTGAGGTTTGTAGCAGCCACTAGATTTTTTTTTTGGGGGGGTGGCAGGAATTTGAGAGGCTGGGGGGGGGCAGCAGCCAAATGTGTATATCTGAGGCTGTCCCTGGAAAATATGGACGCTCGGAGGGTCCGATATCCCTTGTTGCAAGGACGCGGCTTGGACTCGGTAACGGATACGTAGAAGTCCAGCTCAGCTGCAGGTCCTCCGGGTGTGCGTGAGCCATCGAATCGTAGCGTCGGAAGGGACACCCAAAGGTCATCTAGACCAAACCCCCTGCAATGCAGGAATCGCAGCTCAAGCATCCCTGACAGATGGCCACCCAACCTCTGCTTCGAAACCTCCAAGGAAGGAGAGTCCGATAAAACACAACTTACTGTATTTTTCGCTCCATAGGGCGCACCTCGTTTTTAGAGGAGGAAACAAGAAAAAAAATATTTTCTGGTTTTCCTCCTCTAAAAGCCCTGTTTTTTTTTGAGGATCAGCTAAAAGTTTTGCAGCTTTTTTTGCAAAGGGAAAAGCCCTGTTTTTTGAGGATCAGCTAAAAGTTTTGCAGCTTTTTTGCAAAGGGAAAAGCCCTGTTTTTTGAGGATCAGCTAAAGTTTTGCAGCTTTTTTGCAAAGGGAAAAGCCCTGTTTTTTGAGGATCAGCTAAAAGTTTTGCAGCTTTTTTTGCAAAGGGAAAAGCAAAGCTCCTTTTGCAAAGGGGGAAAAGCAAAGAGGAAAAGCCCCATTTTTATGGGGTTCAACTCACATTTCTGCAGCTTCTAAAGGAAAGGGAGCCTTTTCTACAGTTTCCAGACAGATAATCTAATCAGCCAGTCACATGTTGCTGGGGAAACAAACAACCTCCCTCTGCAGCACATTCAACAATGGAGACTCTTATCTCTCTCCCGATCTCTTGCTGATCAGCTGCTGAGCGGGGTCCTTTCAACACCCCCTTTTCTCTTTGTAAAATAAAAAGCACGATCCTCTTTTGGCCCCTGGGCAATTCAGCTCCAGGGACCACCATTCGCTCCATAAGACGCACAGATATTTCCCCTTACTTTTCAGGAGGAAAAAAGTGCGTCTTATGGAGCAAAAAATACGGTACATCGTACTTGTGACGTTCGGCTTATTTTTTCAGTTGTTTTATAAATGTTTTTTGCAATTGCTTTACTGACGATTTCCTAGCTCACTCGCACGATTCACGCTGAGCTTGCGATGTTCCGGTTATGTCTTGTTTATGAGCCCCTTTGGGATTCCTTTGAACAGGAGGTCAGACGACGCAGTTGTGCTAAAGGGGGACTTGGGGGGCGCAGGGGGAGAGGAGAGACTGGGGCGATGGCAGGGGGGCTCCCAGCTCAGCTTACCTGGGGACCAAAGTCTCCGTGTTCTCCCTTTACGCCGTTGCTGCCAGGTTGGCCCTGGAAGACAGAGGAAAGAAGAGAGGAAATACATTCTTAGCACTGAAGGGCTGCACATTTCACCTGGCTCGGTACGGCGATTATTTATCCGTGTGGGCTGCCCTTGGGAAGATAAAGCAACTAACAAATTCAAATTGGTTCATCGGCTGTGTTTGTATCCCACCTTTTCCTCCAAAGAGCTCAAGGTGGCGTACTCTGCGCCAGAGGTTTCCAAACTGTGTGTCTTGACACACTAGTGTTTCGGCTGCAGTGTGTCGGTGAGTCGGGCGAATGCTCCCCAAGCTCCGGTTTGCTAGTAAAACGGAATTACTGTGTCGTGAAATGATGCAAAACCGAATGACTGTGCCGCAAAATGATGCAAAATTGAATTACTGTGTCGCAAAATGATGCAAAACTGAATTACTGTGTCGCGAAATGATGCAAAACTGAATTACTGTGTCGCGAAATGATGCAGAACTGAATTACTGTGCCGCAAAATGATGCAAAATTGAATTACTGTGTCGCAAAATGATGCAAAACTGAATTACTGTGTCGCAAAATGATGCAAAGTTGAATTACTGTGTCGCGAAATGATGCAGAACTGAATTACTGTGTCTCGAAATGATGCAAAGCTGAATTACTGTGTCGCAAAATGATGCAAAACCGAATTACTGTGTCGCAAAATGATGCAAAGCTGAATTACTGTGTCTCGAAATGATGCAAAGCTGAATTACTGTGTCGCAAAATGATGCAAAACCGAATTACTGTGTCGCAAAATGATGCAAAGCTGAATTACTGTGTCGCAAAATGATGCAAAACTGAATTACTGTGTCGCAAAATGATGCAAAACTGAATTACTGTGTCGCAAAATGATGCAAAGCTGAATTACTGTGTTGTGAAATGATGCAAAACTGAATTACTGTGTCACGAAATGATGCAAAACTGAATTACTGTGTCACGAAATGATGCAAAACTGAATTACTGTGTTGCGAAATGATGAATGTTCACCAACATGAAGTTTGGAAAGCTCTACTCTATGTAGCCCATCGTCTGGTGACTTGCAGACAGGAGTATAGAACCCTAGGATTGCAGACTTTGAAGGGACCTCCAAGGGTCATCTAGCTCAACCTCCCCTCCCAAGCAGGAATCTCAACTAAGAGCATCCATGACAGATGGCCTCCAACCTCTGCTTAAACCTCCAAGGAAGGAGAGTCCCAACCTCCTTTCCACTGTCAACAGCTCTTCTGTCAGAAAGTTCTTCCTGATATTTAGTCGGAATCTCCTTTCTTGTAACATGAAGCCATGAGTTCAAGTCCTACCCTCTGCAGCAAGAGAAAAGAAGCATGCTCCCTTCCATGTGACAGACAGCCCTTGAGATATTTGAAGATGGCTCTCTTATCTCCTCTCAGTCTCCTCTTTTCCAGGCGAAACATCCCCAGCTCCTTCAACCGTTCCTCATCAGGCTCGGTTTCCAGACCCTTGATCCTCTTGGCCGCCCTCCTCTGCACACCTTCCAGCTCGTCAACATCCTTCTTAAATTATGGTGCCCAGACCTGGACACAGTATTCCAGGGAGTGGGACTATGACTTCCCTTGATCTAGACCCTAGACCCCTGTTGATGCAGCCCAGAATAGCATTAGCTGTTGTCTCGGCTACTGCAATCCACTCCGTCTGGGACTGCCCTTGAAGACGACTCGGAAACTTCACTCGCTCCCTTTAGATCTCACCCAAAAAAAACCCGTTTCAAAAACAGACGCCCGGGTCGCCAGCTTCATTTCCGGGCCCAATTCACGGTGCTGAATTGCTTTTTGCTCCGACTGCATTGCCACACCCAGTGCCCTTCCTCATGACGGGCGGAGGGGGGATTCGAACTCTGGTTCCTTCCAGCTCTTCGTCCAAAACTCAACCACCACAGCGCCGTTGGGTTCCGGATTTATTGAGCCGTCGTCCTGGGAAGGTAGGTGACGGCGGCTCTTCGGTGAGCTTCCAAAGGCACCCCAGTCCTTCTACTCCGAGCCCCAGGAAACAAACCCAAGCACACACACACACACACACACACACCAAGCAAAATACTCACCAGGGGTCCAGGACGACCCGTATAGCCCATGGGTCCTGGGGGGCCACGCAAGGCCAGCTGCGGAGGAAAGAAATGGGGAGGGAGGAGAGGTTAAGGTGTTCGTAGCAGACCGTCGCTGGAAGAGCGTTTGGACACGAGTGCTCCTGGGAGGAGCAGGGAAAGAGCCTCGCCGGATCAGGCCAGGGGCCCCCTCTCATCCAGCACCCTGTATTCTCACAGTGGTCAACCAGATGCCCTAGTGTGAAACCGGCAGGCAGGATTTGAGCCCTCGGCAGCCCTCTCCTCCTCCTCTCTGACCCTAACCTTCTTTTAAAGCCATTCAGGATGGTGACCCCATCCCTGACTCCAGTGGGAAGGAGTTCCACACTCTGCAAAGAAGGACTTCCTTTCATCTGCCCTGGACCTTCCATCGTTCAGATCCATGAAGCGTTATGAGAGAGGGAGAAAAACATTTCTCTCTCTCCCTTTTCTCTATTGTATTTTATAAACTTCTGCCCGGTGGGTTCTTCCTCATTTTCCCCCCCTCTAAACTGAGGCGTCCCAAAGATTGCCGCCTCCCCACAGGGTCCCTCATTGCACCCCCAAAAAACAGCCCCTCTTTCGGGGTCCGGGAAGAGCAATGGGAGGTCGGACAAGGACCCGCCCCAGAAAGGCAGGCAGATTCCTTCTGAGAAATCTGGGTGGGACACCAGGGAGGGAAGACCACACCTTTCCCTGGACTTTAATAGGGGAAGGAAACAGAGTGTGTGTGTGGGGGGGTCTTCATCTCCATCTTCATTCCCCCCCGGAAACCGGACTCACCCGGGCTTGCTGCAAGATGGCCTGGGCTTGGGCTTCCTGGGCCGCCACGACTGGCCCTTTGCCGCCTCCGCTGCTCCCAAATCGAAACTGAGGGAGGGAAGAAGCAGATTTGAGGTCCCACCAAGAGGCACCCAAACACCCCCACATCCACACATTTGCCCCCCCCCTTGAACCCCAGTTGAAAGGAGACGTTTCCCTCAGACTCCTTTCAGGGCCGATTTCTTAGGGGAGAGCCATCCGTACGCAGCAGAATTGGGCTGTGCACAGCTCTGATTGGCTAGCGCTCGTAACGTCAACAACCTCTCACCCCACAATCCCCAAAGAAACTGGCTACACAAGGCACTGATTGGCCGCTCAGAGCGTCATCGAGAACTACCCCGCATTAATCGCTGAAAATCCTAGATGTCAGCCCCTGGCTTAGTTAGGACCTTGATACCGGCCGGCCTCTCTCCGCCATTCCGACTCACCGGAAGCATCATGGAAGTGCCAGGGGGTCCGGGGGATCCATCCGAGCCAGGGATGCCGGGGCGTCCTGGGGGGCCCTGTTGGGGAGAAGGAGGGAGAGAAGAGTTGGGGCGGGAAGGAGCGGCTCGCACGTTTGCACATGTGTGCGAACGACGAAGCGCACTGTCGACAATCGGCCAGGGGATCGCAGCTACCCAAGCCCAGTTTAACCAGTCCTCTTCTCCCAGGTGCTAACCAGGGGCCTCTTCAGCAGGTCTGGCTGCCTCGATCTGGGCTTGGGCAGGGAGACCCTTGCCGATTACTGAGATGCAAGCACACAGCGGAGGGGAGGTGGGTCCCTTGCCCCAAAATGCACCTCACTTCCCGTTGCATTAAAGCCCTAAACGGCCTTGGCCCAGTATACCTGAAGGAGCGTCTCCACCCCCATCATTCAGCCCAGACACTGAGGTCCAGCTCCGAGGGCCTTCTGGTGGTTCCCTCCAGCTGCGAGAAGTGAGGTTACAGGGAACCAGGCAGAGGGCCTTCTCGGTAGTGGCACCCGCCCTGTGGAACCCTCCCATCAGATGTCAAGGAAATAAACAACTATCTGACTTTTAGAAGGCAGCCCTGTTTAGGGAAGTTTTTAATGTTTGATATTTTAAAGGTAAAGGTAAAGGGACCCCTGACCATTAGGTCCAGTCGTGGTCCGACTCTGGGGTTGCGGCGCTCATCTCGCTTTACTGGCCAAGGGAGCCGGCGTACAGCTTCCGGGTCATGTGGCCAGCATGACTAAGCCGCTTCTGGCGAACCAGAGCAGCGCACGGAAATGCCGTTTACCTTCCCTGCCGGAGTGGTACCTATTTATCTACTTGCACTTTGACGTGCTTTCAAACTGCTATACAGTGGTACCTCGGGTTAAGAACTTAATTCGTTCTGGAGGTCCATTCTTAACCTGAAACTGTTCTTAACCTGAGGTACCACTTTAGCTAATGGGGCCTCCTGCTGCCGCCGCACGATTTCTGTTCTCATCCTGAAGCAAAATTCTTAACCCGAGGTACTATTTCTGGGTAGTGGAGTCTGTAACCTGAAGCGTCTGTAACCTGAACTGTCTGTAACCTGAAGTGTCTGTAACCTGAAGTACCACTGTACTGTGTTTTTAATATCCTATAGGAAACTGCCCAGAGTGGCTGCGGAAACCCAGCCAGATGGGTGGGGTACAAATAATAATTATTATTATTATTATTATTATTATTATTATTATTATTATTATTATTTGCAGACGCCCTTCCCCAAAGGAAATCCGTAAAGGAGAACGATGCGTCCTTCAGGGTACCAAACAACAGGAGCCAGCCGGCAGTACATCGCCCCAGCCAGTTGGGAGCGAGCTCCTTATCAGCAAAAACAGGGGTGCCAGGCCCAATGAGCAGAGCGGCTCCGTCAGCTCCATGGATCAGTTGCTGAGGCCGAAGGTCCCCACCTCCCCATACCAGTCTATGTCTCCCCTCTCTAGGGCTTCCCCCAAGCAAACAGAGACGTGACCCTCATGTCTGCCTCTGCTCTTCCCACTCCATGCCTCTTCTGGTCCTGGGAAACCAGAGGGAAATTGTCACAGCAGGAGGGGGAGACCCCCCTGTGCCTCTTCCCCAGCCTGACTCCTCTCTGCCTCTTGGTCTCCCTTCCTCTCCAGCATCAGCTTCTGCCTCTGAGTCTGGACTTCTCTCTGCCACAGACTCCCCCAGCTCACTAAGCCCTGTCATAGAATCATAGAATCATAGAGTTGGAAGAGACCCCAAGGGCCATCCAGTCCAACCCCCTGCCAAGCAGGAAACACCATCAAAGCATTCCTGACAGATGGCTGTCAAGCCTCCGCTTAAAGACCTCCAAAGAAGGAGACTCCACCACACTCCTTGGCAGCAAATTCCACTGTCCAACAGCTCTCACTGTCAGGAAGTTCTTCCTAATGTTTAGGTGGAATCTTCTTTCTTGTAGTTTGAATCCATTGCCCCGTGTCCGCTTCTCTGGAGCAGCAGAAAACAACCTTTCTCCCTCCTCTATATGACATCCTTTGATATATTTGAACATGGCTATCATATCACCCCTTAACCTTCTCTTCTCCAGGCTAAACATACCCAGCTCCCTAAGCCGTTCCTCATAAGGCATCGTTTCCAGGCCTTGGACCATTTTGGTTGCCCTCCTCTGGACACGTTCCAGCTTGTCAGTATCCTTCTTGAACTGTGGTGCCCAGAACTGGACACAGTATTCCAGGTGAGGTCTGACCAGAGCAGAATACAGTGGTACTATTACTTCCCTTGATCTAGATGCTATACTCCTATTGATGCAGCCCAGAATTGCATTGGCTTTTTTAGCTGCTGCATCACACTGTTGACTCATGTCAAGTTTGATGGTCTACCAAGACTCCTAGATCCTTTTCGCAAGCCAGCTTCTGCCTCTGAGTCTGGACTTCTCTCTGCCACAGACTCCCCCCAGCTCACTAAGCCCTGTCGCCTCTTCAGCTTCCGACACAGCCTTCTCCCTCCGACGGCTCATCCTTGTCCCACCCCAGATATCTGGGCTCTGAGCCTTCTTCCCTTTGGGGTGCCCCAGCTGCTTCCTCTCAGTCTCCTTCTGCATACAACCAATCTGTGACGCTGACGTTTGCCTGCAAAGGGGCGCCTCCTTTGCCTCGTGCCCTTAACTCTCCCCTCTCCTTCTCCAGGTCGCAGCCTTACCCTCTCCCCAGAATCGCCGGGGGGTCCTGGGGGTCCCGTGGTCCCTGGTGGTCCGCTGATACCCTGTGGGGAAGGAGGAACAGAAGACCGTGACCCTTGCCCACCAGACAGCGGGCACGAGATGGGATGGAGGCCTCGTTCGGCCCCTTAAACCCCCCACCCCCACCCCGGGGTTTTGCACGCCTCTCCCCAGCTCTTACCGGAGCTCCTTCGGGGCCAGGGGGACCTTCCACCAGCATCCCCTGCAGAGGGAGAAGGAGGCACAAACACAGAGAAGCAAAAATAAAAAGGAGTTAGGAAGCAGCCGCAGACCTGCCTTGGCAGAGGGACAGGCTCCGTCCCTCTTCTCTCGCCCGTGAAAGAGCTCATTGTTTACACCACCACCGGCCATTCTCCCCCCCCCCACCGACACACACCCAGTGCGCTATGCTGAGACGATAACGCAGCAAAAAAAACAACAACAACCGAGAACTCTGGGGGGCATCGCAGCTCCGCCGGTTGGACGGCTGCCTTGCACGGTCGCTCAGAGGTCAATGCCGTTCTCCGGGGAATTGTGAAGGCCGCCCGAAAGGAGCCGAGAGGCCCCGATCCTGCCGAGATCTGCTGGTCGGTCTCAGATTCCCCCCGCCCCGCCTTGGGAGCTTGCAAAGAAGCTAGAACAGGGAGGGGGTGGTATCTGGGGGGGATGTTATTCCGGGACAACTGCATTTATGGGGGGGGCAAAATAGCCTCCCCCCCATACTTGCGGATATTTATTTTCAATTCCAAGCTGAGCCGTTTCCATCCTGGTTTGGTGCACTCAATTATGCACCCAACGCAGCCTAGGAAATGAATGGAAACAACCAGAGCCAATGGGAACCCTGCCTTGCAGGGGGTTGGACTGGATGACCCTTGGGGGTCCCATCCAACTCTACGACCGTTTTAGGGACTCCGCTCTGGATTTACTCCTGAGCCTTTCCTTCTCCACAGGACAGTGGAGGTTTAGGGTCAGGGTTTCCCCTCCCCTAGACGGGTCACCTTCCCGATATTATTAATTAAATTAAAACCTACAGGGATACGAAAGATGTATCACTGGATGGCGCCAAGAGAAGATCAGCCCAATCAGACACTGTGGGCTGCGTTTTCCAGAAACGCATCTGAATAATCCCTGGAAATTGGGGAGAGAGTGTTGCGGCTCAGATCCCACTGGCTTCTGGGCTTCCTTTTGGGGCGTCTGGCCAGCCTTTTCCACAATCTCAAAAGAGACCTAGGCAGGGCAAAAGCAAGTTGCTAGAGCTCATGGAGGCAAAGCATCAGGGCAGGGACCCTGAACTGCAGAGGGTTGGGCTAGATGACCCTTGGCGGTCCCCTCCCAACTCAACAATTCTTGAAACCTACAGTGCTGGAGTTTGGCTGGACGCGCCTCCTTCCAGGGGTCGGGCCTTTGCAAAAACCAGGCCTTGCGCACAACAGACTTGACTTGTGCAAAACGAGGAAGGGGGTGGTGCAGATTAGAAGCGGAGAGAAATTGCGGGATTTGGGAGACCTCCAAGCGAACTCCTTTCTACAGCGGTTTGCATACATTTTGGATTACAAAACACGTCAAACCCGGAAGTGCGTGTCCCTGTTTGCAAACTTTTTTTGGATTACGAACAATTCCCCCGCCCCCGAAGGCACCATTGGCGAAAGCATGCCTTGGGTTACAACCTGTTTTGGTTTACAAGCGGACCTCTGGAACGGATTAGGGTTGTAAACCGAGATACCACTGAATTTGCACCCGTCGTGGAATCGTAGAGATGGAAGGGACCTCAAGGACACATCCAGTCCTGTTGCAGCCTGCCTAGACCGGCTGATGTTGGGAAGGGCTGCCCCACATCTGGAATATCCCGGACATAGCCAGGATTCGCCCGTCGGAAACGGCGGAATTTTCAAAAATCGGCAAAACGGTCCGGGAGGATTTTGCTAGAAAGTTTCGGCAACTTTGCACCAAAAAAGTCTGAGCGACTTTTGGGGGGTGGGGTTCACCTTTTGAAAGATGGCGACCGTAATGCTGGGTTTTCTCTCTCTCACACACACAGAGTCTGAAATGACACCTCCTGTCCCCGTCCAGGCCAGGCCAGGACCCCCTTCCCCTCCAGGAACTTACGGGTTCGAAGACGGCCGGCTCTCCCTTCTCTCCTTTGTAGCCTCTGGCTCCTCGGACGGCCTGGGGGAAGCAGACATATAGCCGCACAGAGGGGGCCAGTCAACAGGATGGAGCCATGGGATCAACCACAACCAACCCCAGCCCCTGGGTGCGAAAAGCAATCGACTGGGAAGGGCCCTCCAAGGGCCATCCAGCCCAACCCCCTGCCATGCTGGCAGCGCAGCTGAATGGGGAAGTTGGGTGGGTACTCGGGTGTGGCCGTCCCTCCGCCGGGAGACGGTCACAACATGGCACGGTCAGTGAGCTAAGAGCTGAGGGGAGGGTGGGTGCTGCTATGGTCTTGCGATGGCCTCACAGCCTCGAGGCCAAGTTCAGCACCCACCGTCCCTGCGAAGCGGGCAGCTTGGAGACGTGGACTTAAAGCCAAGCATATGTTGGCGAACGCCTGCTAAAAGGGCCGGAAAGGACAGAGGTTCCCACATTGCAGAGGGTTGGGCTAGATGACCCTGTGGGGTCCCACTCCCAATTCCATGATTCTACACTCATCTGAAAGGGGGAATTGCTGGCTTGCCGCAGAAAGGTGCGGCAGGAGGGGGGAGTCAAGCTGCCGTTTGTTTTTCATGGAAGCAAACAGCGAGGGCCGAACAGACGAACAAAAAGGGATCTGTTGTCAAAATGGACTGAGAAAGAACACACAAACGTAAATAAACCAGCTGGAGGAACCTCAGAGTAAACCTGTAGTAAGGTCTGAGTAGGGCCTTGAGTAAAAGTGGGAAAGGGGTGAATACATGAGCTCTGGCGGAGAACACTTTTCAGGCGCCTAAGGAGTAGACAAGGTCCATCCTACTCAAGAGTAAACCCACTGGAACAGATGGATGTGGCTCCCTTCAATGGCTCTACTCTGAGTAGAATTTAGCTGGCTAAAAGCCTACGTGTTCATTATTTTTTTTTTAATAAAATAAAAATTAAAAGTGGGGGGATTGCCCCTATTCCTTCTAAATTTAGACAGAAATTAACTCTATGTATCCCGGGTCTTTTTTTATTTCATAAAATTTATACACCGCTTTATTGTGACCAGTGAGCTTCTGAATCCCACAACGCTTCCCGCAAAATACTACGCGTGAGGTCGAAAGGGGTGTGAGGTTCAGGTGTGGGGAAGAAGGGGAAGGGGCTGCCTTCCAAGATGGCAGCGTGGACTGACAGTTACCGTGTCCCGTTTGGGGGCTTTCGGCCCTCCCCCCCCAAACTGGTAACTGAGTTCCAGCGCTTGCACCAGGCCAGGGAAGGGGAGGGTGTCTGCAGAAATGGCCCTGCAGTGCGATGACATCATAGGGCGCGTGATGACATCACAGGACAGGGAGGAAGATTCCCTCCTGCCACTGCCGCAGCCGCGACCAAGGAAAGGGTGGCAGTCCATTTCTATGTAGACGGTGTTGCAGGAAAACGTCAACAAGGAAGGAAACGACATCACAGGAAATGACATCGCCAGACAGAGAAATGGCATCACAGGAAGCGAGTTGCACACATGGCTGGACAGCTTGAAATAATAACTAAAGAGGAACTTCGGAAAAAAGAGTGCGGCAGAAAATGGCAACAACCCAAACAGGCAGCACGACAAAACATCCAGCAACTGGCAATAGCAGGAAATGATGTCATCAGACAAAGAGAAGGGTCACAGGAAGTGGGAAGGGTTGCGAACGGAACAGGAAGTGCTACCGCCACCCAGTGGCGGACTGTGGCAAAGGCAGGAGGAAGTGGCGACTTCGAAACAGGAAGGGGTGCGCAGGCAGCAGGAAACGGGCATCCTCAAACAGGAAGTGACATCAGCAAACCGGATCCACAGCCCCATGCCCATCAGGAGCCGCAAACCAAAGCCGTCGGGAGAGAAGGAGTGTCGTGGCGGAGAACCGAAAGAGGAAGAAACGGAAACGGGTTGCGGATGAAACACCGAAACGAGAGCAAGAGGACGAGGCTGAAGCCATTCCGTAAGCCAACCCCGGGCAAGAGGAAGTGACATCACAGACAAGCACGACCAACAGGAAGTGGACCCAGCAGGACAGGAAGGCGCGGCAAAGAACGCCAGAGGGCCTCCAGGGAGGGGTCAGCACCCCACTTACGCCTCCGCCGTGGGGGGTCTCGGCCGAGAGCACGGGCCCCAGCTCCGACGGCTCGGCCCCCTCGCCATAGCTCCTATAGGCGTACTCGTACTCCAGCCCTACGCCGGGGACCTCCTCTTCGGTGAACGTCTCTTCCTCGGCGGGACGTGGGCTGGGCGCTTCCTCCTGGCCCCCGGGCAGGGTGGGAACCCACGGATACATTAGGGGGGTGAACGGGGCTGGTGCCCACCCACCTACCCATGTGTCATTCTTGGGGGGGTCTCCTGCCCAACCAGCCTGCCAGAGGAGCAGCAAGGGGGCAGAGGAAGCTGCTGCAGGGGTCCGCCCATTGCCTCGGGACTACAACTCCCATCATGCCTTCTGACTTTCCAGAATTCCAGGCCCGGGGATGGGGGTCTTCCCTAGCCCTACCTGCTGGGGGGCCTCCTGCAGCTCAGAGGGCTCTTCCCCTCGCCTGTCAATCCACCCTGCTCTTCCTGAGAACCCAGGAGTCCGGGGCCTCAAGCCCATCGGGGCTCTCCTTCCCGCAGAACCCAGGAGTCCTGGCTCCTCTCTTGCCGGCCCCGCGTTGCCCACCCAACCAGGGAGCAAACGCCCTTCCGTATCAGGTTGGCCCGCCAGGACGCGGGTGCTAGAGGCACATTTACCTCTCCCCGTGGCGACGAGGCAACAGGTAGGGACGCCTCCTGTGTGGGGCCCTCTTCCCAATACGTCTCTTCCGCCTCGGGAGGCAAGGTGTAGTCAAGGTACTCGTGGGCCCCCCAGGGCTCCTCTGTGGGGAGCAGGCCCACGTCCTTGAGAGGGGGGTACAGCAAAGTGGTGGCAGCGGAGGAAAGAGTGACGAGCCGGGGAGGGGAAGAGGAAGAGGAAACCATGGCAGTGTGGGGGGTCGGGTGTGTATGAGAGAAGGAGGAGCAGAGTTGGCGTGTGGAGGAAGGAAAGCAAGAATGTGTTGGTGGAGGGGCAGAGAAGATTCCCAAGAGAGGGGGAGACATTGTGGGGTGAACGGACAAGTCGGAGAGGGAGAGGATGGATCGAAAAAGGAAACAGACCAGACAGGGAAAAGGAGGGAAAGAAAAAAATATGCAGACATGGTTAGTTCATCCAAACTTCTCTTCTCGAGTCCCGGGAGGAAGGAGAAGGAGGAGATGGCCGTGGGTTGGTCTGGATGACCCTTTGGGGTCCCGCCCAACTCAGCAATTCTGCGAGGAGCGTTCCTCATCCCGGATCATTTTCCCTCGGGGAGACAAATGGATCTCGGGGAGCAGAATCTCACCCTCCCCACCTGCAAGCCGGACAAGGATGCCAGCAATTTGGGGAGGGGGGGGGCAGGTGTCCATTTGGGGGAAAGGAAAAGCGCAAGAGAAGTCCGAACTTAGGACAGGGCCCCTGGCACGGATGTGGGTTCTCGTTTCCCCGGGAGGTTGAGGGAAAGTCAAATCCCAATCCGAGAGAGGGTGGGGAGCCCTTCCAAAGTTTCGTGACTGCTTTCTCTTGCTGCCCCCCAACGGCCAGGCATGCAGGACGTGGCACGGTTAACACAGAGACACGTGGAGGTGGGGAGACGCAGACAGAGACACAAGCAGACGAGGGGGCAGTGGGGTGGTTTTAGGGGGGCCAGAGCAGCCAGCTTTGCCCGGATCCCAGGGGTGGGGGGCCAGGCGGCACCCTGCACCCCCTCCCCTGTGGCTCTACCTGCTGGTAGCCGTTCCCCGGCTTCCGGGCTCCGCCGGCGCCAGCGTAGGCCTGGCCCCCCGATTTGCCCGGGGTTTTTTTCGTGGTCTCCTTGGCGCTGCCGGCCTTCCCGCTGGACTTCCCGTTGCCGGGGTACTTGGAGCCGTTTTTGGAGCCGGTCTTGGCGGCGTAGGCGGGCGGCGTGCCCGCGAGCTGGCGTTTTTGGGGCTGCTTCGGCTTCGCTTTGGGCTTGGCGGGGGGCTTCCCCTTGGCCGGTTTCTGGCAGCGGCGTGGAGGGCGGCGAGGACAAACGACAACAGAGGACGGGGTGATGAAGATGGCGATGAAGAGGGGAGGAGCAGGAAGCAAAAGCAAATGAGAAACGTGAGCAGCCGCCTGCCAGGGATGCTACAGCTGCGGCCAAACCCTAAACCGTGGTTAATCCCAACCACCGTCAGTGGAAAAGCTTCGTAAACCGTGGTTTGAAGCTGCCTTCCCTGCACTAAGCATAGTTGCCACCAAGGTGGGAGAAGCGGGTTTTCCCCCCTGGGTTTGGAAAACACAGCAACACGGCTTAACCGAACACAGGAGAAAAAACCTCTGAGCTGCTTCTTGTGGCCAAATTGGGGCAGGGCATGCTCTCCAAACAGTAAACTGTGGTTTAACGTTTCTCCTGAACCAGCCCACTAAAACCCACTTCCGAGTAAATACTTGCAGCCTTCCACTAGTATAGGAAGTACAGAAGGATATTTCTTATTATGATTAAAAAAAAATTTTTGGTTCAGAATGAATTCAGTTCACAGCCTAGAGCCCCACATATTTCTGCAGAAAACCCGCCCTGTAAGATTGTGGTTTTCCTCACAGCAACTAGCCCACCGATTCCGCATTGCCCTGAGAAACTCCCTTCACGTTCGGGTTTCAGCCACGGCCGCGCTGCATCATGGGCTCTGGTGTTTCCAATGGACTACGTGGGATATGATGCAGCGCAGCCACGAGTGAACTCCACACGGGCTGAGCTAGAGGAGCGAGCAGGTGGGCTTCCTCGGGAGGTGCTGGACTCTCCTTCCTTGGATGTTTTTAAGCAGAGGTTGGGTGGCCGTCAGTCAGCAGCGATCCTTTAGCATCGCAGGACGGCTCCAACTCTACGACTCAAGGTCAGGAGGAAGAGCCCACCATTTATTGAGGCATTTAAAATAATAATAATAATAATAATAATAATAATAATAATAATAATAAGGTTTGCCTGCAACTCAGCTATTATCTACCCAAGGACGGCCATCATCCTGCCACTCTCCAGCAATGGCTATTTCCCAACCCACACTGCCTGGATAACTCCCCAGTCTCTACATCTCTGGAAGAAACTAGCGGGGGGTGTATGTGCCCCCCAAGCTGCTAAATTAAAGGCAAGGTAATGCACAGACATTGAAAAATGGATGGATGGATGGACGCACAGGTGGACAAGACAGACAGGTGGACGATTCCACAACCACATGACAAGGACAAGACTCGGGTACGAGGACGGACGGACGGACGGACGGACGTTTCTGGGGAGGAGCACCACAGCATGGCTCCCTTTACCTGCTCACTGGCTCCCCCCAGAGGCGTGGAGGAGAGAGAGCCCAGTCCGCCCTCGCTAGGCCCGTAATAGTAGGGGTAGGCGTCATAGTCCTGCAGGTCCTCACCAAAGTACTGAGGGAGAGCAAGAGAAGCGGTTTCTTCAAAAACAGAACAGAAAAACCATAAACGGCTGCAGAGGTTCGCCAGTCCCAGCGGGGGCCCAGAAGGCCAACTCCCCCCCCCCTGCAGATGGGTGCTGGGTGCTCCCTGCCTTTCTAGAAATGAGGGGTGCAACATCGGGGGCTTTTGAGCTCCCTGAAGACACTCTCCTCTCTTTTTTAACTCCAAAAAATTGGGAAAGTGTGGCACTGATCAGGGCTCCCCCCCCCAGCAAACATGGGAGTGAAAGTTAATCCTTTGTTGTTTAGTCTTCGTGACCCCATGGACCAGAGGACGACAGGCACTCCTGTCTTCCCCTGCCTCCCGCAGTTTGGTACCAAACTCATGTTGGTAGCTTCGAGAACACGGTCCAACCATCTCGTCCTCAAAAAGTTAATCCTAAGAAACCTGAAAAAACCGATTTGAGAGGGAATCCAGTTTCTGCCCGCTTCCCGACTGATAATTCACCAGGAGTGCAAAGCTAACCTGTCAATTATTTGGTTAAATTGATCAACTAAAAACCGTCGTCTGGATCAGGGGTCGGCAACCTAAGGCCCGGGGGCCGGATGCGGCCCAATCGCCTTCTAAATCTGGCCCACAGACGGTCCGGGAATCAGCATGTTTTTACATGAGTAGAATGTGTCCTTTTATTTAAAATGCATCTCTGGGTTATTTGTGGGGCATAGGAATTCGTTCATTTTTTTTTTATTTTCAAAATATAGTCCGGCCCCCCACAAGGTCTGAGGAACAGTGGACCGGCCCCTGCTGAAAAAGTTTGCTGACCCCCTGGTCGGGATTAACCAACCTGTTTAAAAATTCAGTTGTTAGAAACTGAAGCCTCTTTCCCCAAGGGGGGGGGAAGGGATTATTTTTCACTCAGCATATGAAAACGAATGCAGATTTAATCAATCCGTTAAAATGCAGGTGGTTAATGGAATAAGATTTCTTTGATCAAATGGCAGCCTTACCACCTGAAATGTTCCAAAAAGTTTGCAGAATTGCAGTTTTGGAAGGGTTATCTCGTGCAAACCCCTGCAATGAAGGAATCGCAGCGAAAGTTGTCAACGGACAACAATGCGCTCGGATTGGTGAGAGAGAGAGAGTTTTTGCCCTTTCGCCATTACAACGAATGGAGCTCATTGCTACTCCACCAAAATCCCAATATGTAAAAACGTTCTCAGTAACCGCCCCAATTTGGCAACCTGCTTCCTCTTCAGGTGCAACGTGGACACAATCCTGCACTCCGGATCCACCGGCAAAAGGAGGGCGTCAGGAACTGCCAGGAGGCAAAATCGCAGCGCCGGCGAGGAAACTTAAAACACCCAAGAGCCTTCGGCATTACAGGGGGTTGGGCTAGATAACCGCAGAGGGTCCCTTCCGACGCCACAATTCCATCTTTGGGCTGGCCGAAAGGGGAGCCTGGCCTTGCTCCGAAACACAAGGAATCAACGAAATGCCCTGAGTCAGAACGAAGGTGGAAAATTCCCCGAAGGAGGAAGATGTTCTGAAAGGGAGGCGGATTTTCGCTCCGGTTGACCTTAAGAATCTGGCACGTGGAAAAGCTGTTTCCTTTGCGTCATTGCTGCATATGCGTAATAGTTTCCTTTCCCTCCTCTGGAACCGTCCGGGCAGATTTAGCATCCTAGGAAGCTGTTCTGTACAGAGTTGGACCCTCGTCCGCACAGATCGGCAGAGGTCTCTCTCCCAAGTCCCAACCTTGAACCAGGGGCCTTTGGGATTGGTTAGAAACACGTCGCCACTTTCCTACCTGTCTGCCCTCAACGACAACCCCGCTCCCAGGAGGGCAGGCGAGGGCCCATACTGTGTTTCGAACACAGAACCGCCTCCTGGGTTCCTCCTCCCAGAAGGAAACAGGCCTTTCCCCAACCTCCGCTGCCCGGCAAGGATGCTAAGGAGGTGGAAGGGGACCCCTTTCCTATAACCCGGCCCCTCCATGCCCCTCGCCTCACCTCAGGCCTGCTGGGGTTCCTCTGGGCCTCCTGCGCTTGGGGCTTCTGGGAGGCCTTCACGTCGCAGTCGGGGCTGAAGTGTTCGCAGAAGTCGTAGGCTGCTTGGGGGCTGGAGGAGATGAGCAGCTGCTGGATGTCACCCTGCGGGGAGGAAGACAAAGGGAGAGGGTGAAGAGCCAGGAATGGCGCCCGCAGGCCGAAGTAGCAGCGGGAGAGAGCGGAAGAGGCCGCCCACCTCGAAGACCTCCTCGTCCAGGATGCGGGTTCCAAAGACGGTGATGCCCCGCGTGTCGATGGCCGGCTGGTTGCCGCGGGGCAAAGGGCGGGTCACTTTCTTCTTGCAGTCCAGGATCAAGGTCACCTGCTTCTTGCTGACGCTCAGAGCCACCCGATGCCACCTGGATGGGGGGGGGGAATCGCAGAGTCACGGAACTGTGTAAAGTCGGAAGGGACCTCGAGAGCCACCCCATAATAATGCCAGTTCCACGTGGATAAAGGTAAAGGGACCCCTGACCATCAGGTCCATAGAATCATAGAATCATGGAGTTGGAAGAGACCCCAAGGGCCATCCAGTCCAACCCCCTGCCAAGCAGGAAACACCATCAAAGCATTCCTGACAGATGGCTGTCAAGCCTCCGCTTAAAGACCTCCAAAGAAGGAGACTCCACCACACTCCTTGGCAGCAAATTCCACTGTCCAACAGCTCTCACTGTCAGGAAGTTCTTCCTAATGTTTAGGTGGAATCTTCTTTCTTGTAGTTTGAATCCATTGCCCCGTGTCCGCTTCTCTGGAGCAGCAGAAAACAACCTTTCTCCCTCCTCTATATGACATCCTTTTATATATTTGAACATGGCTATCATATCACCCCTGAACCTTCTCTTCTGCAGGCTAAACATACCCAGCTCCTCCCGCGGACGACTCTGGGGTTGCGACGCTCATCTCGCTCTATAGGCCGAGGGATCCGGCGTTTGTCCACAGGCAGCTTCCGGGTCTTGTGGCCAGTATGACTAAACCGCCGGAGCAGTACCTATTTATCTACTTGAATTTTGACGTGCTTTCGAACTGTTAGGTTGGCAGGAGCAGGGACCGAGCAACGGGAGCTCACCCCGTCATTGCGGGGATTCGAACCGCCGACCTTCTGATCGGCAAGCCCATGGCTCAGTGGTTTAACCCACAGCGCCACCCGGGTCCCTGATTCCACGGGGATAAGAAGGGCCAATATTGTGTGTGGCGCCACCTACAGTTTGGAACTCCCTCGACTTTATTGAAATGCACTGCTGGCAGAATGAGCGGATGAAAAAATATTATTATTATTATTATTATCATTATTATTATTAGAAACCTTCCCATTAGGTGTCAAGGAGATAAGTAACTACGCCACCTTTAGGAGACATCTGAACTTAGGCAACCCTGTGCAGGGAAAATTGCCTATTGTCTGTCATGTGTGTTGTCCGTTAAGTGTATGTGAGTCTGTTCCTTATGTCTCTGTCAGTTTTGTTTTCCTTATGTAATTTCAGTGAGCTTAAAAGGGCCAGAGAAAACCAGAAACAATTACAAGAATCCAGTCTGAGAGCCTGTATGCTAGAGATCTTAAGAGCATCGTGTTTTAAAACTGGCCATCAGACTGCCCTTCTTAAGTGCGCATAGTTTAAAACCGCAAGCTTGCTTCGAATTTTTAGTTTAAAGAAGCTATTTTGGACCTGATCAACTTAAACATGGTATGTTTTAACCCTCGATTAGGAGCCGCCCACAGTGGCTAGGGAAACTCAGCGGGATATAAATAATAACTTATTATTATTATTAACATTTGGTGTTATGTTTTCGTGCGCTGGAATCCGCCCAGAGTGGCTGGGGAAACCCAGTCCGATGGACGGGGTACAAATAATCAAATTACTCTTAAATTATGACGAGGCCACGAGAGGGTCCAACGGTCAAGAATGTGGTTTCTGCACGGGTTGCAGAGGAAAGGGGGGTTCGATGGGACCCGTCCACCTGGGAAAGGAGCCCATCGAGGAGAAGGAAAACTCTGGTCCTAAATCTCCACTTCCTCGTGGGATGTTTTCGGGAGAAGAAAGGGCTCAGGAGAAAACCCCACACAAATTCAGAGCGGAGTCCCTAAGGCGGTTGGGTGGCTCCTTCCGGCAACTCCTGCAGGCAAGAGGGTGCCAAACGTCTTGTTCTGCTCACCTTCGGACCGTATCAGCCAGGCCGAGAGGGGGGGGTCTTGTCATCTGGGCAGCCCAGGACCCCAGAGACACTGGTCAGGCTTGCACCCCAGGGCGGGGGTCACTTGGGTGCTGCTTGAGTTGACCCCCAGAGGCGCAGGCCATTGCCTCTTGAGACAGATGCCAACCATGTATCATGGAATAAAGTCTGACCTACAGAGAATTAGGTGTGAGCCTCCGTACTACAACTCCCAGGGTGAATCTCCCACCCGGGCTACCGTTCGAAGGTGCTGAGTGGGGCCTTGAATTTCTCAGAATTTATATACCGCTTGGTGGTAAAGAAAAGATGGGGAAAAAACCTATTTACAACAAGAATGGAGCTATGAGGAAAGCACAGCTAAGAATGAACAACTATATTGAACCTTCAACAAAACAATTTGAGTCAACTGATAAACGAAAAACCAGATTAGAACACCTGCCGACATTGGTCTACATAAAAACACAGGAAGACGCTTCCCATGGAGTCAGACCTTCAGTCTGGATCAGTATTGTCTACACGGACTGGCAGCAGCTCTTTCGGGGAGGGTTGGGCTAGATGATCCTTGAGGTTCCCTCCTACACTACGGTTCCCCACAAACAAAACCGTTTTTAGCAGGGGCCCAAAAGAGTCCTGCTCGATGTCAACGGGCAGAGAGTCCCAACATGCAGGTTTCCGAAGATCGGTTTCTTACCAACGCGTCAGGATACCATATTTTTTGCTCCATAGGGTGCACCGGACCATAGGGCGCACCTTGTTTTTAGAGGGCGGAAACAAGAAAAAAAAATATTTTTCTGGTTTTCCTCCTCTAAAAGCCCTGTTTTTTTGAGGATCAGCTAAAAGTTTTGCAGCTTTTTTTGCAAAGGGAAAAGCCCTGTTTTTTGAGGATCAGCTAAAGTTTTGCAGCTTTTTTGCAAAGGAGGAAAGAGAAAGCAAAGAAAAGGAAAAGCCCTGTTTGAGGATCAGCTAAAAGTTTTTTGCAAAGGGGAAAAGCAAAGAGGAAAAGCCCCGTTTTTATGGGGTTCAACTCACATTTCTGCAGCTTCTAAAGGAAAGGGAGCCTTTTCTACAGTTTCCAGACAGATAATCTAATCAGCCAGTCACATGTCGCTGGGGAAACAAACAACCTCCCTCTGCAGCACATTCAACAATGGAGGGCGGGGCTGAAAGGGAGCCGGGACTCTTATCTCTCTCCCGATCTCTTGCTGATCAGCTGCTGAGCGGGGTCCTTTCAACACCCCCTTTTCTCTTTGTAAAATAAAAAGCATGATCCTCTTTTGGCCCCTGGGCAATTCAGCTCCAGGGACCACCATTCGCTCCATAAGACGCACAGATATTTCCCCTTACTTTTTAGGAGGGAAAAAGTGCGTCTTATGGAGCGGAAAATACGGTATTTAACGAATTAGGAATAAAGAACGCGTAACACATCTGTTAACTGCGGGGGGCAAGAACGACCATTGCCAGGACACGTAAATTGTTGCAATTATTGACTCCGGACCAGAGGCTAAATGCAATCTGGGAGAAAACATTATTGGAAAAACTGACACAAATTACAGGTTGAGCAAGAGGCCAAAGGTTTGTATAAAGCACATATTTTAATTATTATTTTCCTCTTGCTTTTATATAAACTCCTGTAAACCATAGTTGCTGCTGATACAGTGTGTGTGTGTGTGTGTGTGTGTGTGTGTGTGTGTGTGTGTGTGTGTATGTGTATATATATATATATATATCTATATATATATATATATATATATATCTATCTATCTATCTATCTATCTATCTATCTATCTATCTATCTATCTATCTATCTATGCGGCCAACAACCCAGGCAATGGATGTTACTATGCATTACATTTGGTGTTTGTTAAAATTGTGGTGGTTTCCTCGTATACAGGTAGGTAGCCGTGTTGGTCTGCCATAGTCAAAACAAAACAAATAAATAAAAATCGTTCCAGTAGCACCTTAGAGACCAACTAAGTGTGTTATGGGGTACGAGCTTTTGTGTGTACTGTGGTACCTCTGGTTGCAAATGGGATCCGTTCCAGAGGCCCATCCGCAACATGAAAAGAGCGCAACCTGAAGCGCGGTATCTGCGCATGTGCCAAAGGCGATTTAGTGCTTCTGCGCATGCGTGCGCACCGAAACCCAGAGGTAACCCGTTCCGGTACTTCCGGGTCTGGCACGTTCGTATCCCGTAGCGAACGCAACCCGAGGTGTGACTGTACCTGAAGAAGTGTGTGTGCACACGCAAGCTCATACCAAGAACAAACTTACCATAGTTGGTCTCTAAGGTTGAAATATACTCAGAATTCCATGCTCTTTATTCAGCTCATAGTAGCAATGAATGAATGTTTCCCCAACAACGTCTGCTATATATACATTATTTACACAATGGGCCCCACGTTCTGGATTGGCATTCTGGATCCTATTCTGGACTGCTGCATTCTGGATCCTGACCAATCAGACTGCTGCATTCTGGATCCTATTGTTCTAGACCAATCAGACTGCTGCATTCTGGATCCTATTGTTCTAGGACCAATCAGACTGCTGCATTCTGGATCCTATTGTTCTAGGACCAATCAGACTGCTGCATTCTGGATCCTATTGTTCTAGGGACTGCTGTTCTCCTATTCTGGACCAATCAGACTGCTGCATTCTGGATCCTATTGTTCTAGGACCAATCAGACTGCTGCATTCTGGATCCTATTGTTCTAGGACTATTGTTCAGGACCAGACTGCTGCATTCTGGATCCTATTGTTCTAGGACCATTCTGGACTATTGTTCAGACTCAGCTGCTGCATTCTGGATCCTATTGTTCTAGGACCAACCAGACTGCTGCATTCTGGATCCTATTGTTCTAGGACCAACCAGACTGCCGCATTCTGGATCCTATTGTTCTAGGACCAACCAGACTGCCGCATTCTGGATCCTATTGTTCTAGGACCAACCAGACTGCTGCATTCATTCTGGATCCTATTGTTCTAGGACCAATCAGACTGCTGCATTCTGGATCCTATTGTTCTAGGACCAATCAGACTGCTGCATTCTGGATCCTATTGTTCTAGGACCAATCAGACTGCTGCATTCTGGATCCTATTGTTCTAGGACCAATCAGACTGCTGCATTCTGGATCCTATTGTTCTAGGATTCAGCTCAGTACATAACAAAGGTGCTACTGGAAGGAATTTTTAAATATTTTTTCTCATATACGCTTTGGCAAATTCTGTTGGTGTATTTTGAGAGGATTCTCTGAGTGTTTGTTGTATGGGTTAATCATAATATCACAGGATCATTGCATCAGGGATGGTGACAAAGCACAGGGGGCAGAGAAGGAAGCCGGGAGGGGGCGGGCACTCACTTGCCGTCGGCCAGGTTGACCCCTCGGAAGATGGGGTAGTCCTCTGGGGCAGGGCGCCCACTCTGGTCCTCATAGAGGAAGACGGGGGAGCGGCCCAGCTCCACGCCCAGCTGCTGGGTGCCATGCTGGTTGTAGATGGAGAGCAGGAACGCCTGGAGTCCGGATTTGGGCTTCACCAGAGCCATGATGGAGAAATCCTCTGGGAATTTGCCTGGGGGGGGGAGGAGAGAGAGAGGTGGGAGAGGGGAGGGTTTAAGGAGAGCTCCGCAGCACCCAGCAAACCCCACAAAAGGGATGGTTTTGGAGGCTCCCCACAAAATGAATACTGTAATAATAATAATAATAATAATAAATAATAATAATAATAATAATAATAATTTATTTATACTCCACCCACCTGGTTGGGTCTAAGCTACGAAAAGCATTGGCACATTTAAAGTACAGTGGTACCCCGGGTTACGTACTTAATCCGTTCCAGGTTACCCGAACAATTCGTTCTGTGCATGCGCAGACCGGAAAAACCCGGAAAACCCCGGAAAAAACGCTCTGCGCATGCACAAATTGCGCATAATACGTACTTAATCCATTCCAGGTTACCCGAACAATTCATTCTGCGCATGCGCAAACCGAAAAAACTGGAAAAAACCAGCGAAAAACGCTCTGCGCATGAACAAATCGCATGCACATCAGGTTGCACTTCCAGGTTAGCAGAGTTCGTAATCCGAAAAGTACGCAACCCGGAGCAAAAGTAACCCGAGGTGCGACTGTACATTGGTCCCTTGGTTCTCCATCGCCTTGGTACTCAAACAACTTGGAATCCAAACACTGCGGACCCGGAAGTGTGTCCTCCTGGGCTAAATTGAGGGGGAATGAAGCCAACCCCCCTACCCCAACACAAACACACACACATTCACTTGCGTACCTGGGAAAAGCTGCCGGGTGGGGGCGCTGATCTGCGCCTGCCTTGATATCCGGTAGGCCACGTCGGGCCCCGATCCTGAGCGCCTCTTGGGGCAGAAGCCCGTGGTCTTGCGGACGCCCTCGGGCTGGTTCTGCAGCTGCAACACTTTCAAGACGTCCACCGGTTCGGCTGCAGGAGGGAGGAAGAGGAAAAGACGGGGAAATGTGGGGGGCTACAAAACTGGCCGGCTGCCGCCCCCCACCTCACCCCACGCAGACAGACCCTTCCCGCTGCTCTGTCTGACGTTGCCAACTTTTCCCCCCTGGCCCTGCTCCTCTGCTTTCAGGAGAGCCGGCTGCTGGTCCGGTCCAAATATCCTGCTCGCGCTCATCTTCCTGATTTTTTTTTTTTTGCCAAAGTGGCACAGGAGCAGAGCCGGGTCGGGAAAGGTGGCAACCCTGCGCGGCTCAGCCAAGGCCGCCCCTTCGAACAAGCGGGGAGGGTCGGGGAAAAGGGGAAGCGAATCCGATTCGCATCGAGTTTGCTGGAGGGGGGAAACTCGGGAATCTGCGAACGGGGAGGGAGGTAAAGGAAGGAAGGAAGGAAGGAAGGAAGGAAGGAAGGAAGGAAGGAAGGAAGGAAGGAAGGAAGGTGCCTGACGCTCTCTAACCACTGAACCACGCTACCCCTCAATCCCCCACGGAGTCCCCCACGGATCCGGTGGCCGTCAACCCTCCCTTTTTTGCCTTCCCTTCTGGGGAGTCTGTCAACCTTCCCCCTATGGCTGAAATAAGGGAATTTCCTGCAAAAAAGGGGGGGGAAAGGTTGACAGCTATCCGGTCCTCGACCCTCCCAGTCTCGCTGCCCCCTCAGCGTGCCACAAAGGGGGTCCCCGTGGAACAACACCCTCTCCCCCCCCCTGCAAGAGACTGGAGGCTGCATGGGAACGGGAAGGGGGCTGGCATATTCTCAGGTGTGGCCAAAACAATCGGCATTCCGATCTCCTCTCTCCGGTCCGTGAGAAAAGGGTCTTTGTTTGGCGCCGGGCGGGAGGTGGATCCCGGCCAGGCGGACGCCGGGCACACGCCTGTGCGCACCGCCAGCGAGGAAAGAGGGAGGAGGAGGGAGGAGGAAACGCAGGGAACAGGCAGCTGCACGGTGGGTGGGGAGGTCATCCTAGAATTAGAAGGGAGCCAAGGGTCATCCAGTCCAACCCCTTGCAATCTTTCTCTCTTTTTTAAAAAATAAATCTTTATTTACAATCTTATAATTATTACAATACTTTTCATACATCAAAATCATACAGTAAATTACATCACATTGTAATTCTTCCTTACCCAAATTTCTTTCTTTATCCCACCACCAAAATCCCCTCACCACACCCCTCTGACTTCCCTCCGTCACCAATTTGACTTCCACAAAAAAGAATGTTGTAAACTTACTCTTGCATTCCAGATTTCCCTTTATATTAATTTATATATTGATTCACCTAATTCATTTCTAAATTTTCTATCTTATTTACTTCATATCTCTTAATCAAGGCATGATAGTATATATATATATTTTTTGTTGTTGTTCAGTTGTTCAGTCGTGTCCGACTCTTCGTGACCCCATGGACCAGAGCACGCCAGGCACGCCTATCCTTCACTGCCTCTCGCAGTTTGGCCAAACTCATGTTAGTAGCTTCTTTAAAGAACACTGTCCAACCATCTCATCCTCTGTCGTCCCCTTCTCCTTGTGCCCTCCATCTTTCCCAACATCAGGGTCTTTTCTAGGGAGTCTTCTCTTCTCATGAGGTGGCCAAAGTACTGGAGCCTCAACTTCAGGATCTGTCCTTCCAGTGAGCACTCAGGGCTGATTTCTTTAAGGATGGATAGGTTTGATCTTTCTTGCAGTCCATGGCAATGACTAGACAGCTCTTAAAAAAGAGTCTGCCCTCCGTATAGTTAAAGCACCATAATTCAAAGGCTGAGCAAGAATTGATCTTTTGAAATTCTGGAGGAGACTCTTGAGAGTCCCGATGCAGTCTTCTTTATGGTCCAGCTGAGGCTCACTTGGCCACCCATACATGGGAAAGATGGAGGGCACAAGGAGAAGGGGACGACTACTGGGAAAACCAGTGAAGGATAGCTTCACGAAGAGTAACTATACAGACCTTTGTTGGGCACAGGCCGATCAGATGCCCCCAATGAGAAACCCACAAGCAGGATTCGAACCCAAGGACCCTCTCCCCTGCTGCGGATTCAGAAGCATTGCTACCCATCTGTAGTCTTCTCTTGTAGCAGCAAGTTCCATAGGTTAACACTGTGCTGCGTGAACAAGGCCTTTCAGCTTCACGGGGTGTGGGCGAGTTTCAGCGTCACGAGAGCCAAGCAAGGTTTCATGAGCTCTGGACGTGCTTTGAAGGTATCCGGCTGGCCTGAGGACAAATTCGCCAAAAGCTGCCAAAAGCTCCTTCCCTGGAATCGCCCTGTACTGTATTTGTTTAACTGGGAGGCAGCTGGCTGCTCTCTCCAGTAGGCGGGAAACAAAAAGCTTCCCTTTTCTCAATGGAGAAGCCAAAGCAAAACCCAGCCATGCCTCGGGGCAGGCAGAATGCAGCAATCTAACCGTGAAGGTGGAAAACAGGTCACCCACATCCCCCTCTTTTTCTCTGGCAGCCCCTCGTAGATGAACAAGATTGTCTTCCATAAACGCGGCCTTAACAGTGAGTGACTGGGGAGGCCAATTCTGTACCCACACGTCCTTCCACAGTGGGGACGTTGCTTTCCGGGTGGGAGTTGATCACGGTGAGGGTTTGCCAAGCGTGCCTTCCTCTTAGCACGTTTCTCCCTTGCGTCCTGAGTTCGAGTGTCTTCAAAGCCCATGACACCTTTGGTAAAGGCTGTTCTCCAACTGGAGCGCTCGCAGGCCAGTGTTTCCCAGTTGTTGATTCTGTGTTTTGCGTTTTTATGTTGAGATTTCATCTTGTGAACGTACATTGCAGGGGGTTGGACTAGATGACCCCCCCAGGGTCCCTTCCAACTCGACAATACTATGATTCTATGATCTGCATATTTAACTTATATGCAGAATTCATCATGCGAAAGGCTGGGCTGGATGAATCCCAAACCGGAATTAAGATTGCCAGAAGAAATATCAACAACCTCAGATATGCAGATGACACAATGAAAGAAGAAGAAGAAGAAGAAGAAGAAGAAGAAGAGAAGAAGAAGAAGAGAGGAGGAGGAGGAGGAGGAGGAGGAGGAGGAGGAGTTTGGATTTGATATCCCGCTTTATCACTACCCAAAGGAGTCTCAAAGCGGCTAACATTCTCCTTTCCCTTCCTCCCCCACAACAAACACTCTGTGAGGTGAGTGGGGCTGAGAGACTTCAGAGAAGTGTGACTAGCCCAAGGTCACCCAGCAGCTGCATGTGGAGGAGCGGGGAAGCGAACCCGGTTCACCAGATTACGAGTCTACCGCTCTTAACCACTACACCACACTGAAGAATCGTTGCTTCCACATGGGTGATCTTTGCTTCTTCCAGTACATCCAGACAGGGGCTGAGCCCCCAAGAGGCCCACAGGCTCATCCCCAGATCACTAGCCGGCTCCTTCCTCCCTTTGGAACTGGCCGAGCAACAGAGATGAACCACCCGCCAACATCGCCTCTGTCTTGTCTGGATGGAGCTCCGGTTTCCTGGCCCTCATCCAGTCCCTTGCCAAGGTCAGGAACCAGTTCAGCTTATCTTCCGCCTCCCCTGCTTGTGTGGGAATGCAAAATCGTAGAATGGGAGCGTTGGAAGGGATCCCGAGGGATCATCTAGTCCAGCCCTCAGCAGTTGCAACGGAAGCATCCCTGACAGGGGCCATCTGTCTGTGTGTCATCTGTGCGTGGGTGACAGTGGATCCCCAAACTGCAGGAGACCCCTGCCCAGTGGTTTCACACAGGTGCCCAACCGGAATGGGGCGGGGGGAGCTGTGTAGAGAAGGTGCAGTCCTGCGGAACTCCAGCCCACAGGATCCTAATATCAAAACATCCTCAAAACGCCACCTTCTGGAACTGGCTGCAAAAAGAGACACCCCCTCACTCCTAACCCAGACAGAGGCACCAGATTCCAGAAGGACATCTTGGCTGATTGCAGGGAAAGTCGCTGAGTAATAATAATAATAATAATAATAATAATAATAATAATAATAATATAGTGTCATGCAGGGTGGGTGCAATCATCCCAGTGCTGAATCCAGGCCTAAATGCGCCCAGAAAATCCACCTCCCCCAAGATCCCAGATCCGCGTGCCTGGATCCTCCCAGCACAGATGTTCTGGGATCTAGTGGGGCCGTCAGTTCAGCAATTCTTAAACTGCTGTGAGCTAACGAGCATAAAATCCTTCATTAGATGAAGCCCTGCTTGTGTGACAGGTGTCATGGCTACACTAGATTGTAATCGTGAGATGGGAGGCAGCGTGTTTCGCTATAAATCCGCTCTAAGGCGGCCTCCGCCCACCTGACGCCTTCCGGATGCCAAGGACACCACAGGGTAAGAGAGGGGCAGAGCCACTGCACGCCTAGCGGTTGGAGTGCTGGGCTAGGACCCGGGAGACCCAGGTTCAAATCCTCACTGAGCCTCGCAGCTACCCAGTCCCTGGGCTGTTGTTGTGGGGAATAAATGCGGGGGTAGAGAAAGGAATGTAAGCTATTTAAAGCTCCTTGGGGTTAAAAGGTGGAATTTGAGCCCAATAAATTAATAAACTTCTCTAGGATCCCTGCATTATTGGGGGTTGGACTAGATAACTCTTGTTGTCCTTTCCACGCTAAATTCTATGAAATGAATACGTGACCCCCCTACCCAGAACTTGACCCCGCCGACTGTTGCCATTTCTTTCCCTCCCACCTAGAAATCTATTTCGCCTCTTCTGTGCCCCCTATCCTGAACTTTTCCCACTAGCACCACTGACCCCGCCCCGCCAGCCCGAGCTCTCCGGGGGTGGGCGCCGGCTTGGCAAAGGCTGTTCTTTCTGCCGGGTGGGGGGGCCTCCAAAGCAGCCGCGCCGCCGCAGGGCAGAGCCGGCAGACCTGCGCGCAGAGACGCAGCGCGCGATCCAGGGGCCTCTTTGGCTCTGCACTGGCCCGCCGTCGGTTTTGTGCCCGGCCCCCCTCGCGCTCCCCGCCCCGCATCTGGCCAAGCCATCATCCCCCGGCGTGCGCCTCCCCCCCCCCGACTCCCCCCATCAGCTCCTGATGGCTTCCCCAGACTTGTTATTGTTCCGAGGGAAATCCGAGCCGACGCCTTTGGGTGCCAACTGGACGGGAGGGGGGGGGGAAGCGGCTGGGCGCGAAGCTGACCACTGAGAGAGACGGGGGTGCAGCAGAGGGCGAGGGGGCACGGGTGGGGTGGGATACACCCCCACACCCCACACATTCTCGCCTCTCCACCCCCCAACCCGTCTTGGCACAGGAGGCAACTCCCCGGGGCCGAGGGGTCTGGAGCCCTCCCAATAAAATATTTTAGGGGGCGGGAGGGGGGGCCAAAGTCAATGGGCATCGCCATTCAAAAGGTGTGCAGGCATCACGTCATGTGATCGATTAGGGGAGCAAGGCTTACCTGTCGTCCTCCTTCCCCCCCCCCCAATATTTTATTCAAGTTGGCATCCCTGTCCCGGGGTGGGGGTCGTCCTGCTGCTGCGACAGAGGGGTGAGAAGATGGCATGCAAGAGGCGCCCCCCATCCCTCTCTGCTCATCGCCTATTTAAGCCCCCACACCTCTCTGTCTTTGGGGGGCGGGCTTGTAGGTTATATGTACCGTCCATTTTTTACAGCGTCAGGAAACTTTCGCCCAGCTCTCCTCCCGCACTGCACACAGGTCCCTCAGAAGCAGTCAGAATCACAGAATTGTAGAATCGGAAGGGACCCCGAGGGGTCATCCAGTCCAACCCTCTACAATGCAGGAATCTTTTGCCCAAGGTGGGTCTCGAACCCACGAACCTGAGATTCAGAGTCTCGCGCTCCGCTGGCTGTGCAGTGATCATGGAGCCCAAGAAAGTGAAATCTCTCACTGCCTCCATTTCTTCCCCTTCTATTTGCCAGGAGGTGATGGGACCAGTGGCCATGATCTTAGTTTTTTTGATGTTGAGCTTCAGACCATATTTTGCGCTCTCCTCTTTCACCCTCATTAAAAGGTTCTTTAATTCCTCCTCACTTTCTGCCATCAAGGTTGTGTCATCAGCATATCTGAGGTTGTTGATATTTTTTCCGGCAATCTTAATTCCGGTTTGGGATTCATCCAGCCCAGCCTTTCGCATGATGAATTCTGCATATAAGTTAAATATGCAGAACACGGAATCATAGTATTGTGGAGTTGGAAGGGACCCCGGAGGGTCATCTAGTCAAACCCCCTGCAATACAGGTTCACAAGATGCAATCACAACATAAAAATGCAAAACACAGAATCTAAACAAAAACAACCGAACAACTCCCCCCCCACACACATTTTTAAAAGGGCATTGGATGTCGATTATGTGCCAAAGGCTTAAAATAACAACAACGGCTGGGTACAGAGGCACACAAATCATATAGTTTTTAACCTGAAGGTGGCCACTCCCAAAGAAACAGCCCCATGAGGAATGAGCTCGGCCTGGCACGGAGCATGGACGGTCCGTAATGGAAAAGGGGGTGGATGGCAGAGGGAATGGAATGGAGTAGCCTGAAGGGAGGGCGTGGCTGGCAAGGCCTAGAGCCCTGAACAGAACAGGCAGGGAGAGGTTGCACGGCAGGGGTTTGTGACAGGCCCCACTCTCTATCTATCTATCTATACAAGGCTGTATATTGTCTCCCTGCTTATTTAACTTATATGCAGAATTCATCATGCGAAAGGCTGGACTGGATGAATCCCAAACCGGAATTAAGATTGCCGGAAGAAATATCAACAACCTCAGATATGCTGATGACACAACCTTGATGGCAGAAAGTGAGGAGGAATTAAAGAACCTTTTAATGAGGGTGAAAGAGGAGAGCGCAAAATATGGTCTGAAGCTCAACATCAAAAAAACTAAGATCATGGCCACTGGTCCCATCACCTCCTGGCAAATAGAAGGGGAAGAAATGGAGGCAGTGAGAGATTTTACTTTCTTGGGTTCCATGATCACTGCAGATGGTGACAGCAGTCACGAAATTAGAAGACGCCTGCTTCTTGGGAGAAAAGCAATGACAAACCTAGACAGCATCTTAAAAAGCAAGACATCACCTTGCCGACAAAGGTCCGTATAGTTAAAGCTATGGTTTTCCCAGTAGTAATGTACGGAAGTGAGAGCTGGACCATCAAGAAGGCTGATCGCCGAAGAATTGATGCTTTTGAATTATGGTGCTGGAGGAGACTCTTGAGAGTCCCATGGACTGCAAGAAGATCAAACCTATCCATTCTTAAAGGAAATCAGCCCTGAGTGCTCACTGGAAGGACAGATCCTGAAGTTGAGGCTCCAGTACTTTGGCCACCTCATGAGAAGAGAAGACTCCCTGGAAAAGACCCTGATGTTGGGAAAGATGGAGGGCACAAGGAGAAGGGGACGACAGAGGATGAGATGGTTGGACAGTGTTCTGAAGCTACTAACATGAGTTTGGCCAAACTGCGGGAGGCAGTGAAGGATAGGCGTGCCTGGCGTGCTCTGGTCCATGGGGTCACGAAGAGTCGGACACGACAACGATGAACAACAACGATCTATCTATGAATTGTTGGAAGGGAGCCCAAGGGTCATCTAGTCCACCCCCCCTGCAGTGCAGGAACACAAACAATGGAGTAGCTTTGAATAGAGCTTGAGGTGACCTCATCACCTCAGTGCTCCACCATAGTATGTAAAAAATGCCCCCCCCTGCAGGACTGGAGGACGCATTGCACCCTCTGCATGGCCAGGCGAAGGAAGAGCCATGGAGCTTCAATGGGGGGAGGGGTGTGAACACGTCCACATATGGAAAGGGAGTGTTCTGCAGCAAAATGTTGCAGCGCAGAGTCCTCAGGCGGTGCATTCCACGGAAAGGGAGTGTTCTGCAGCAAAATGTTGCAGCGCAGAGTCCTCATGCGGTGCATTCGACGCCAGGGTGGGATGGAGGACGGACGGCTCCCCATTTGCCTGCCCCCTCCCCCCGTTCCTGTGGCTCCCTTCTCCTCCCAGCCGGCTGCCACTGTTGGGGGGGGGTTACCCTGTGTCTGCCGTCGGGGCTTCTCTCCTCCCCCGACTACACTACAATTTTATTTTTTAAAAATTCATTTGGCTGCCAAAACGGGAAGCGGAGGAAGTCCCATTAAATATTATTGGGCTGTGGGGGAGAGAGAAAGAAAGAGAATCCTGGAAACGCAGAAGTACTTGGAAGGGACCCCCAGGGGTCATTTAGCCCTACCCCCCCCCCGCGATGCAGGAATCGCAGCTCAACTCCCATTTTGCAAAACTTAGGAAAGAGACGCGACGCGACGCCACCTTCTCCCGGCCGGCAGCCAAGATTCCACTCGCTCCGGAGTCCCAGAAATGACCCACACATTCCCGCATGGAGCGCAAACACGCGCGCACCGCGCTCACGGAGAAACCAGCCCCTTCCCCTAGCCGATCCATGCTATTTTGGGAATGTTGGGGATTTGGGGAATGTCTTCTTCATAGGGCTGCATCGCGACCCCAACAGCCAGCCAGGGAGGATCTTGGCTCTCCAAGGAGGTGCGTTTTTTCCAGCAATACGCCCCCACTGGATTCCGCTGGCTCCTTTCTCAAAGCCTGGAAAATCTTGGAAGTGTCAAGTGGGGGCACCTGCTCTCCTCCTCCTCCGCCTCCTCCTGTCTGGTGCGACAGCAAACCGCCTCTCTGGTTCCCCGGAGCAAAACTTCCCTCTCTCCTGTGAGAATCATAGCATTGCAGAGTTGGAAGGGGTACCCCCAGAGGTGATCCAGTCCAACCCCCGGGATGCAGGGCTAAAGAATCCCTGGCAGATGGCCGAGGGAGTCTGTTCCGCTGGAATGGCTCTTAGGGAATTTAGGGAATCTCCAGGATGAAAACCAGGAATAATAGTAATCAGTGTTTTTTCTGGGGGTACGCAGGGGTACGCAGGGATAAGCACACCCCTAAACATTTTGTGAATCTTTGTACTTTCATCCATTTACTGTCTTTAATTTCCCCGATTTGAATGATAAAATGGTTTTTTTCTGGATTCCAAACGAGTGATTCAAACTATTCCCCTAAACATTGGCTGACCTGACAGTACAAGGAGTGTGGTGGAGTTGGAGGTCCAGAGGCACAATTCAAAGTGTTGGTGTTGACCTTTAAAGCCCTAAAAGGCCTAAACGCCTTGGCCTGTATAGTTGAAGGAGCCTCTCCACCCCCATCGTTCAGCCCGGAGACAGAGATCCAGCACTGAGGGCCTTCTGGCGGTTCCCTCACTGCGAGAAGCAAAGTGAACCAGGTTACAGAGGGCCTTTTCGGTAGTGGCGCCCACCCTGTGGAACACCCTTCCATCAGATGTCAAGGAAATAAGCAGCTATCCTATTTTTAAGAGACATCTGAAGGCAGCCCTGTTTAGGGACGTTTTTAATATTTAATGCTGTATTGTTTTAACATTCGTTTGGGAGCCGCCCAGAGTGGCTGGGGAAAGCTCAGCCAGATGGGCGGGGTACAAATAATTTATTATTATTATTATTATTATTATTATTATTATTATATTATTATTATATTATGCAACAACAACAACAACAACAACAACAACAACAATAATAATAATACTTATACCCCACCCCCATCCGACTGGGTTGCCCAAGACACTGGGTGTGGCTTCCAACAGAATATAGATGTTAGATTGATAGATGTGAGTCCTGCATTAGTGGGGTTGGGCTAGAGGACCCATAGGGGTCCCTTCCTACTCTATAACAATATGATTCCAACACTATGATTCTCCAGCAATAGAAGAGTCACCCCTTCCTTCATTATATTATTATTAGAATTAGAATTTATATACCACCCTATACCCGGAGGTCTCAAAAAATACCGCAATATATAAACTAAAAATAAAAATACTAACCCAATAACACCCCCCCTAAAGAGCCGCATTTTAAAAGGGTATGGGGATGCTGATCAGGTCAACCAAAGGCCTGGTTAAAAAGGAACGTTTTTGTCTGGCGTGGCGCCTAAAGGTGTATAATGAAGGTGCCAGGCGAACTTCCCTGGGGAGAGCATTCCACAGACGGGGAGCCACTGCAGAGAAGGCCCTGTTCTCGTGTTGCCACCCCCCCTCTCGAGGAGGAGGCTAATGAAGAAGGGCCTTGGACCATGATCTCAGAGTCTGGGCAGGACCGGTGCTAGGGCTTCTTGCGCCCTAAGCGAGACCACCTTCTGCCCCCCCCCCGCCAAAGCCTGCTTTAGCGGGAGCCAGGGGTGGTGTAGGGGGCAAGCAGCACCTCTCCGCTACAGTGGAGAAGCTGCTGCTAGCCCCCCCGCCCCCCCCCAAGCCTGGCCAGCGCCCCCTCCATTTTGGCGCCCTAGGCAATTGCCTAGTTCGCCTTAATGGACGCGCCGGCCCTGGGTCTGGGGTAGGTTCATTTGGGAAGAGGTGGTTCTTGAGGAATTGCAATCCTGAGGCGTTCATGGCAAGTGAGAATTTTAAATCGCTGTCCAAATGGCCGCCCTGGCGTCTGCAAGGAACGCCAAAAGCTGCCATCCACGGAGTCAGATCATGGCTCCAGGGAACTCAATATTGCCTCCACTGGTTGGCAGCAACAGCTCTTTGGCGATACTGTCAGGAGTGTGCAAGTCGGAGTTAACTTTTTATTAGCAAGAACACGATCTGCGCAGGAGTGCCAGTCCCAGCAGCTCATCCCCGGTAGGTCTTGCTTGCCCCACGGAACAGTGACCAAAACTAAAGGTCCCTACCGCCGCAGCCTCCCCCCCCCCGTTGCCTAAGTCCCCTCCTCTCCAGGCTTCCCCCCAATCCATCTGAGACTGCGCCCGTGTGAAGCCAACCTCTCCTGACTTTGGAGGCAACTGCCCGATTCATAGAATTGGTTTTGAGTGGATGGCCCTTGTGGTCTCTTCCAACACTAGGATTCTATGAATCCTGGACCCTTCTAGTTGGAAGGGACCCAAGGGTCATCTAGTCCAACCCCCTGCGAGAGGGCAGAGAAGGCCTTTTGGTGGGGTCCGATCCAACTTAGCAGGCTTTGGATTTTAAGTTTCGGAGGAGAGCTCTCAGAGGAAAGAATTTGAGTGGAGGGAGAATTCCCTGCTCCGTCTCCAAGAAGTAGCAGCCAGAAACTTTGGGTAATAAAAGGATTTGGGATCAAGCCAAGGGGCTCTCTTTCTTATCTTTGTTCAGTCCTGAGCGAGGATCGTGATTCTGTTATGTTATCTTTAGCTGAGATTCCTGCACTGCAGGGGGTTGGGCTAGATGACCCTTGGGGGTCCCTTCCAACTCGTACGATTTTATGAATCAATGAAAATGCACCGGCCATTTTGCTTACTCCTCCCACCCGCCGGAACCCAGGTGTCCTGCTCAACAACACACACAGACCCGCCAGCTGCGTCGGACGGCCAGCTGTTCGCAATTTCGCCGGCTGGAATTTGCAGCCAGGAAAAAAACCCAACACGACTTTTTTTTCCAGGCGCGACCTGCTAGGGAAGGGGAGGGGTGTTTTGAGGGAAGGCGCCACCCCCTTTCTTAGAACGCCAAGGCGGCCTGGCGGAGTCATTTGCAAGGAGCAAGTGTGGGGTGGGAGTCTGGGGTCTAGAATCTGCTTGCAGATGCATTCCCAGGGGGAAAAATCGGGGGTGCAGCCTTGCTGGGGGAAGCAAAGAAGGGGTGCATTTCATCATTCAATTTTTAAGCTACAATTCTTGCGCTGCAGGGGGTTGGACTAGATGACCCTTGGACCCCTTCCAACTCTACTGTTCTATGATTCAAAGCACAGAAGGCCGGCGGGTGGGGCGCCCCCCTTTTTTTAGGATGCAGAGGCCTGGTGGAGTCATTTGCAAAAAAAACAAAAAACAAAAAACACCAAGCTGAAGGGGGGAATTAATTCTGAGGTCCAGAGGCTGTTTGCACATTCCTTCCCAGGAAAAGAAATGAAGAAGGGGACCCCAAGCTTTGTTGTATGGTGGGGCGGGGGCGGGGGAGCAAAATCAGGTAAGGCTGGGGGTGGGGAGGTGAGAGACGCATCCTGAGCCAGCCAAGGCTCCGCGTGCCCGGGCTGGAATTCCAAAGGGGCGACCATCCAAATTCGAGTCATATACCCAAATTATTAAAAAAAAATAAAAAATAAGAATGCACACATCACAGCCTCCTTCTCCAGGCAACAGGCAGAGATGAGTTTAGCAGAAAGAACAGCCTCGGCTCCGGCCCCACAAACTGATGAACGTGGAGGGGAGACGCCGCCTCGCCTGCGGTGCGCTGCGATGGGACGTGTGAACCGTGACGCGCGCGCGTGCCGGCAAGAGATGCGCGCGTGGGCGGCCAGGCGCGCCACCCCCTTTTACGCGCGCCTCGGCGGCATTCCTTCCTATTATATATATCCCAGAGACTATTTATAGGGCGCCCTCGCGGCGCGCGGCCCCTTTCCAGCCTCCGGGTGGGAAAGAGGCACGGGTCGGTCCCCCTTCCCCGAGGAACTCACGTCCAGGTGGGGAGTAGTAGAGAGAAGATCCATGGGGGTTGCGAGATTTGGGATTTAGAGCTGGGGGTGGAGCGACTCCCCTGTGGAGAAAGGGGCTTTTTGGTTTAGAGAAATTGTAAGTAAGCGGGGATTTGAGAATTTGAGAGAAATTTGTAAAACTATGTCTGGCCTGGAGAGAGAGAGAGAGACAGACAGACAGACAGACAGAGAGAGAGAAGTTTTTCTTCCTCTCTCATAATGCTGGAACTGGTAGGGATTCAAGGAAGCTGAATGTTGGAAGATCCAAGACAGAAGAAAGGACTTCTTCATGCAGCGCAGGTAAACTGTGGAACTCTCTGCCACAAGAGGCCACAATGGACACCAACTTGGATAGTTTTTTAAAAAAGGATTAGACAGATTCATGGAGGAGGAGAGGGCTCTTGTGCTGGGATCCCACTTCATGGTTTCCCATAATAGGCATCTGACTGGCCTCTGTGAGAACACGATGCTGGATTCCACAGGCCATTGGCCTGAACCAGCAATTTCAAGTAACTTCAAGGAAAGCACAGCTCAAGCCACTCTTGAAGTGGGCATTGACTGAAGCAAACCATTTGCCCATGTACAACGTTGCAATACCTCCTTTATTATCAACATTATTACATTATTGTAAGGACGTGGGTGGCGCTGTGGTCTAAACCAGTGTTTTTCAACCTTTTTTGGGCAAAGGCACATTTGTTTCATGAAAAAAATCACGAGGCACACCACCATTAGAAAATGTTAAAAAATTTAACTCTGTGCCTATATTGACTATATATAAAGTAATTTTTCAATTTTTCCCACGGCACACCAGGCAACATCTCGCGGCACACTAGTGTGCCGCGGAACAGTGGTTGAAAAACACTGGTCTAAACCACTGAGCCATGGGCTTGCCGAACAGAAGGTCGGCGGTTCGAATCCCCGCAACGGGTGAGCTCCCGTTGCTCGGTCCCTGCTCCTGCCCACCTAGCAGTTCGAAAGCACGTCAAAGTGCAAGTAGATAAATAGGTACCGCTCTGGCGGGAAGGTAAACGGCGTTTCCGTGCGCTGCTCTGGTTCGCCAGAAGCGGCTTAGTCATGCTGGCCACATGACCCGGAAGCTGTATGCCGGCTCCCTCGGCCAGTAAAGCGAGATGAGCGCCGCAACCCCAGAGTCGTCCGCGACTGGACCTAATGGTCAGGGGTCCCTTTGCCTTTACCTTTTAAGATTTTGAGGGGTATACTCTCTTAGAAGGTGGCATAATGTTAAAAGGGTTAAAAGGCTGGGTGAGGGAGGCAGCTACGACTCTCCAGAAGGGATCCTGCACTTCTGAACCTCAAATGCCTCAGGACCAAAATACCTCAAGGGCCGCCTCTTCCCATATGAACTCCCTGGACCCTGAGATCGTGATTTGAGGTCCTTCTCCATGTGTCTCCTCCTCAAGAGGTCCGGAGGGTCGCAACACGAGAATGGGGCCTTCTCTGCAGTGGCTCCCCATCTGTGGAATACTCTCCCCACCCAGGGAACTTTGCCTGGCGCCTTCATTACACACCTTTAAGCGCCAGGCAAAAACATTCCTTTTTAACCAGGCCTTTGGTTGACCTGATGCAACATCCCACACCCCTTTAAAATGTGGCTCTATTTTTTTAGGGGGGTTTGTATGTGTTATTGGGTTGTTTTTATTCTGATTATATACGTTGTGATCTTTTATGTGAACCACCCTGAGACCTCCGGGTATAATAATAATAATAATAATAATAATAATAATAATAATAATAATAATAATAATAATAATAATAATAATAATAATAACCTGTCCCTACACAACTGGGAAATGTTAATGTCATGTCCTCCTCCTTCCGTCCCCTGCAAGTTGCAATATGAGGAAAGGGAAGGGAACTTCTCTCTGCCCTCTCTTCGGGCACCATCCGAGGCCCTCCTTTTATGAACCACGAAAAGGAGGGCCAGAAATGGCGGCCAGGACTCTGGCGGATGTACCCAACACCTTTCGATGGGAATGGCCTGCAGGACCTCTCCTCTAGGCCAGCCTGCTGGGCTCCAGTAACCTCGAGGTGACTCTGATTCCTGGAGAGACAGTTGGCCTAGCTTTCCGGACGGGTGAGGTCGGTGGTTCTGCTAGGCTGTGGCAAGAGAAGACAGCAAGTGTGGCAGGGAGGCCCAAGGGCGATCGAAGAAACATTTGAACATTTAAACTGAACCGTATCATCTTGTTTTTCGGTTTTTTTAATTTGCAGAATAAGGGTGGAACTTCTCCACGACATATTGTTGTGCGAGTTTTCAACGTTAAGGGTCAGAGTAAGGTTTCTTTGTGTGAAAGAGGAGTTCAGAGTTTGCCCCAAACCATGCCTCTCGCTGAGTTTGGATGCCTACTTATAAACACCTTTCTGCTGTGCCCAGCTGAGCTCTGACACAGATTGGACTAAATGACCCTTGGGACCCCTCCCAAATCTGCAGTCCTATGATTTCATAGAATCCTAGAGTTGGAAGAGACCCCAAGGGCCATCCAGTCCAACCCCCTGCCAAGCAGGAAACACCATCCAAGCATTCCTGACAGATGGCTGTCAAGCCTCCGCTTCAAGACCTCCAAAGAAGGAGACTCCACCACACTCCTTGGCAGCAAATTCCACTGTCCGAACAGCTCTTACTGTCAGGAAGTTCTTCCTAATGTTTAGGTGGAATCTTCTTTCTTGTAGTTTGAATCCATTGCCCCGTGTCCGCTTCTCTGGAGCAGCAGAAAACAACCTTTCTCCCTCCTCTATATGACATCCTTTTATATATTTGAACATGGCTATCATATCACCCCTTAACCTTCTCTTCTCCAGGCTAAACATACCCAGCTCCCTAAGCCGTTCCTCATAAGGCATCGTTTCCAGGCCTTGGACCATTTTGGTTGCCCTCCTCTGGACACGTTCCAGCTTGTCAGTATCCTTCTTGAACTGTGGTGCCCAGAACTGGACACAGTATTCCAGGTGAGGTCTGACCAGAGCGGAATACAGTGGTACTATTACTTCCCTTGATCTAGATGCTATACTCCTATTGATGCAGCCCAGAATTGCATTGGCTTTTTTAGCTGCTGCATCACACTGTTGACTCATGTCAAGTTTATGGTCTACCAAGACTCCTAGATCCTTTTCACATGTACTGCTCTCAAGCCAGGGGTCACCCATCCTGTATTTGTGCCTTTCATTTTCATTTGGATTGCTCTGACTGGGCGTTGCATCCTTCGTAACTCACAACAAGCACATGTTTGTGGAGTCACACAGAGCTCTTTGTCAGGGACATGGCTGAGACCTAGAGCCAGCAGAAGACAGCTTAGTGAGGTGGAAATGTGGTTTCTCCCCCTGATGTCATTGTCTGCATGCATTTCCTCTTGGCTCTGGGTCTGGAGGGAAAGGCGTCCCCCATCCTTCCTGACAAAGAGCTCTGTGTCAACTCCGAAGTCTGCATGTCCCCACTGAGAGACGGTTGACCTGGTGGAGGAGGAGGAGAAAGTCCTTCCTCAGCAATGAGGATTGTTTCTTTGTCTAGTTTTTAATTTGCTATTTTTAAACTCTCTGGTGACGCCTGGGCTGCAAGCTTCCTGGGTGTAAGGGTGTGCTGATGTCCAACCACAGGCAGGCATGAAGATTTTCCTGCCAGTCTTCCCACTGGGAAAATGACAGGCAGGCATTCAACCAGGAAAGCCTTTCAGAGTTTTGCCTCTCATTTAGCTGCTCCTCCTTCGCATGAGGGAGAGGTTAAGGGATCCCAAGGGTATATGGGTGGAGTGGGGGCTCAGTGCTGCTTTGCTGCCCACCAGTGGGCCAAAATGGTGGGTTTTCAGGCCTCCTGTGGGGAAACTCAGTCCAGATTTCAACAGGGGACATCTAGGGCCCAAATTGTGCTATTCCATCAAATGGGTACCGCAGAGTTTTCAGGTGGCTGTCAAAAAGGAGGTCGGTGGGTCTTCTGCTTGCAAACAGGCTTGACAGAAAGATCAGCCACCTATTTCTGGAGTCGCCTGCCAGGCGTAAATCCAACAGGTGAAGTTCCCCCTACAGTCTGATTTTATCACTCGGTTTATCCCCATTCCCGGCAAATGGCTTTTAAAAAAAAACATCCGTGTGACAGGCAGGAGACCAACAGGTACACCCACCCACCCCCTTGGCCAGGTGAAAAGTTTCACCGTAACAGCTATTAAGTGCACAGGAGCTCTGCCCAGAAGAAAACATGGCAACCCTCTCTTGACACAACTCATCCCGAGCTCTTTTTGGAATCGGACCCTGGAGGGGGTCCAACTAACAGGGCGGGGAGCGGGGCATATTTCCCTGCCTGTCTCTTCCATGCATCCTTTGCTAAGCGTTGGGGGCAAATTTGCATTTTGGCACCAACAACCCGGCTTAGACTGTTCTCTTTGCCAGCTGAGTCCAAACCTTTCCCCTTCCTGAAACTCAACAAAAAGGGGGTCCTGTGGCCCTCAAATCCACCCCCACCCCACAATAATCATGCTTATACTCAGCATTCTGGGTCCCTGTAGGTCAAAGAACTAATAATAATAATAATAATAATAATAATAATAATAATAATAATAATAATAATAATATGTACCCCATCCCTCTAGCAAAGCCATCCTGAATGCCTCCCCCCAAAAGGGACAAGAGGGCAGAGTCACTCCCCTGCATCGGGTTCTTGGAGAAGGTAGAGGGCCTTGGGACATGAAGGTATTGACTCCCGAGCTTTTGGCTGCGGGGGGGCCCCTGAGAGCCCCTGACCCGCCCAGACCAGGATCTATTATTTCCCGAAAGCCCCATTGCAGCACATACGTTCAGGACGATGCAATCGTAGAATTGCACAGTTGGGAGGGACCACCAGGGGTCATCGAGCCCAACCCCCTGCAATCGCAGCTGCCGGACCCTGCCGGTGGGTGACAGCTGCCGGTGGGTGACAGGAATGAAATCATGCAGCAATGAGTTGCGCAGGTTGCTCTCGGCATCCCAGAAGGGCCTTGCCGGCCAGCAGCTCCCGCGCAGGAAAGCCAGCGCAAGTGCGCCCCCTGCAGGTAGCTGCCCGGCAGACCTCCAGGTTGATCCTTGGCTCCTCTGAGTTCAAAAGGGTCCCTGGAGGTCAAGCGGCAGGACCCTCCTCAAAGAAGGGCCTGGCCAGCCTCTCTCTGGGGGGGGCCGCCTCCAGCAAGGGGGACCCAGCAGCCCAGCTCTCCTTTGCTCCCAGGGACCAAGCCTGATGGCAACACCCCCTTGTCGTCCCCCCCTCCTCAGAAGGAGGTCAGGGGCAAACCGTAAAATACTTATTGAGGAGGAAGGAAGGAGCGGAGGAAAGGGACGAAGCGGGGCGCCTTGTAGAAAGGGGGTGCATCGCACAGCCCCACTGCACCGCCCCCCCAATTTAAGTGGGGGGAAGCAGGAAAAGTCGCTGCCTTAGTGTAAGGGGGGGTCGCTTTAAAAGGCAGCTCTTGTTCATTAGAAACAGGCATAAATCCGGCAGGTGCTGTGGGCATCCCCACACCTGTGACTGCACCGGTTGATCTCCCGCCTGTCTGTTCCCGCAACCTGGCCGGGACGAACGCGCAGGAGAGGGAGAAATTCCTCGAAAAGTGGTGAGGACCCACTTATGGGGGTTTTTTGGGGGGGGGCAGGCGTCCAGACCCTCCCCTCTCGCCTTCTCCTTCTTCTCATGGTGCAGGGAGAGAGTCCCTTTCAAAGGCAGCTCTGACGCCTAGGAAGCAGGCAGAAACTCGCCCGGTGCCGTATGCCAACCCCCCCCATCCGTTTTGCGGGGCGGCTGCACCGGTTGGTCTCCTGCCTGCCTGTTCCCAGGGATGTGCAGAAGGCGGGGGGAGAAATCCGTCTTTTTAGGGGGGACAGGGGTGCCCATGCAAGCGCCTCCTCGCCCTGCGGGGGTGTGGGGAGCGGAGGGGGGGGGTCTCTGCGGCCAAGGAGCTGCTTCGGGGGCCGCCGCCCAAAGGCAAACAACCTCCGCCCGGGCGGGCGGGCAGCGGCGGGCGCGCACACTCGCTCACTGTTCGGGCGCACAAAGGCCGCCCTGTCTGGGCAGAGCGGGGGGGGGGGCGAGGTAGACCGAGCAGCGGAGGAGGAGCAGCAGCAGGAGAGAGGCAGCGGCGTTCGTAAATAGCCCCCCTCCCGCTGCAGAAAGACCCCCCCTCGTCCCTTCTCCAAACTGGTCTTGGGAGACCCCCCCCCAAAAAAACCCATGACTGAAGGGGGCTCCTGCGCCGTAGCCAAAGGAGACTGACCCCCCCAAGCCAATGCTGGAGGACACCCCCCCCGCAACAGCAAAAAGGTGACTCTTAAAGAGTGAAGGGAGCCCCCCTGCAGAAGGGAAAGGGGACTGACACCCCCAAAAAACAGGGGGGGAGAGCTGCATTAGAAAAAAGGAACTGACACCCCCCCGAAAAAATCCGAAGGGTTAACAGCTATCCCTCTACAATAGCAAAAGGGGGGACCCTCCATACAGCCACACTTCAGCAACAGCCCCCCCCCATCAGCGAGGACCCTCAGACTAACTGGGGGCTTCTCCAGCGCTGAGATTTCTGATATGCACTTCGGAGGCGACCCTCCCCTAATCTCTTTCCAGGCAGGATTTTTTGGGAAGGGGAGAAATAAACGTATTAAATAGTATTAAACGTATTTTTTGGGGGGGGGGCGAATGAAAATGGCGCACAGGTCACACACACCCCTTCCCAAAAGGTCATTGTTTATGGCGAGATGGGGGTTCATGAAATGTACACCCGACGACACCCCCCCCTCCGCTGGATATGCCAACCAGCCCCGTACCTCTAGGGTCACCTTTTGGGGGGGGGCATAGACGGAGCAGCGGAGCCAGATCACCACGTGGCGCTGGGGGGGCACTGCCACCTGGTGGGAGCGGGGCGAGCTGCATAAATTAGGGGGGCAGAGAGGGGATGAGTGACAGACGGGGAGCGTGTCCCCCCCCCCAAGTCACACCAGCGCTTCCTAGAGCAGGCTGGCTGTAGGCCAGGTAAAGAGATCTCTTGCGCCCCCCAGGAACATCTTGCAGCTCCCCAAAACTTGGGCAACCTCCTCTGCAGTTAATGGCCCCCCAACTACCCCTTGGTATACATGGCTGTCAACCCTCCCTGCTGTTTCCCAATGCTATAAAAAGGGAATTACCCGCAAAAAAGAGAGAAAGGTTGACAGCTAAAGCTCTCGGTGCGCAAAAACTCTCTTTAATCCGGCAGTGGGGAGTTTGGTCCTGCTGCGGCGACTCACCTGTCCGCCATCGCCACCTCCTTGCCGGGGGGGGGGGCCCTAACATATCTCCCCTTTTCACCGCCACAAATTCGCCGGCCACCGTTCCGTGCGCCCCTCACCCTGGCCTCCTGGCTGCTAAGCTCACCTGCCCGCCATCGCCCTTCTTCCCGTGTGGGGAACCCCAATATATCGACACACACCCTAATTCCAAGAGGGGTCTCCAGAAGAACCGTCAGCGCCAAGTTCCCCACAGCCGGGGTCTTCTGCTGTGCCAAAATCCGGACCTCCATCCTAGACGGGGCGGTCTCCCCCATTCACATGTATCCAAATTGCAACCCCCTGGAATCAAAGCACCGACCCTCCCCCACTCCGTCCAAAGAAGAGGGCGCCCCCAATTCTGGAAGAAGAAAACTGGCTCCTTCCTCGACGGGGCGCACCAGCCAAGCCCCCCAGCCAAGAGACACTCGGCGCGGGTTGCAAAGCGCGCCGCACTCGCCACTCCCGCGCTCCGAAGTGCCAGTCGGACGGTGCGTCCGGCGCGCTCTTACCTGCTCGGGCGGCCAGACAGGGCAGCAGGAGCAGGAGCAGCCGGGCCACCTCCATGGCGGGCGGGCGGCGGCGAGCGGGGGCGACCGCAGCGGCGAGCGGAGGAGGGCGGGCGCGGGAGGGAGGCAGGCAGGCAGGCAGGCAAGGCCGGCGGCGGGCGGCTCGCTCCGTCGGTCCTCTGCGCCGTCTGGCTGCGGGAAAGGGAGGCGCGGCCGCTCTCTCGCTCCAGCCCGGACTCCGCCGAAGCCCCAGGCAGCTTGGCTCCCCCTCCAGCCCTGCCTCCGGGCCCCTGGACGGCCCCCGACACGCCCCGGCCGCCAGCCCCGGCCGGCGCGGCCACTCCCTCCCGCCACAGATCGCTCGGAGCCGGCCAGGTGTTCCATGAAGCTCCACCGGTTGGATTTCTCCCCGGCCTGCGGATATGAAAGGCAGTCAATGTTTGCCAGCAGCTGGAAACCCCCCTCCCCCACCAAACCTAAGCCTGTCCTGTCCCCTCCCCTCTGGGACCCCCTGGACTTCCAGGGGTCAACCCCCCCCCCAAAAAAATAAGACCTCAGTTTATAAATCTCTGTCATGACGCCCCCTCCCCGTCTATCTTGCTAGCTTCAAACGCCTCCTCTGCTAGGAAAGGTTCTCTGGTCGGCTGGGTTTATCATTAAACATGGTTTAAAATCACTTTGGCACATCATTCTTTTACCTTTATTTACCTTTTACCTTTATTGTGACTGCCCAGGAAACTAGGGTCGTGGGGGCATCAAAATGCCCCAGACATTATAGCAAATATATATTGATAACAGCATTACACTGATGAGAGCAATTCATGAAGTCTTTATCAACGATTCCTGCCTTGCAGGGGGTTGTACTAGATGACCCTCGGCGTCTCACTTCCAGCGCTACAATTCTGTGGTTCCTTCTAGGATGAAGAGCAGGCACAAGGGGTTTGCTCTCCCTCCACTTTCAGAGGCAGTAAAGACCCCTGAATTCTTCCTGGGGAGAATGAAGCTGTGCACAGACTTGATATTTTCATATGGGTGCTTGTGTGTGTGTGTGTGTGTGTGTGTGTGTGTCATTGCTTTGGAGAAAGCATTCTGCACATGCCCCGGGATGCCCTTTCCTTACTGCTCATGCCCTACACCCGCTGGCTCCTGCCTTTCTCTACAGACCAGCAGCATTCCCTCAGGGCCCTGGGCAGAGTGAGGCCCTAACCTCCTGAGAGCCTTTTCCTGGAGATGTCGGGATTGGAACACAGGACTTCCTCACTTGTGGGCACAGCTGGTTCCCAGACACTGAGGTGCGGCCTCTGGACTCTCACTTCCAGCTGGGCTGGAAATGCAACAAGCCGGCCTGGGTGTCCAGGGAGAACTGTGGACCTGGCAGCCCCTTCCAGGCGTTTTTGGACTACAACTCCCATCAGGCAGGGCCTGATAGGAGTTGTAGTCCAAAAGATCTGGAGTTGGGCAACCTCCAGGCTCTCTGACTCTGAGCTGTTAGCAGTGATTCTTGCATTGCAGGGGGTTGGGCTAGATGGCCTTTGGGGGTCCCTCCCAACTTGACAATTCTATGCTTTTTCTCTCCGGCCTCAGTTAGGCTCCCTTCGAGAGTTTGGGACGGGCTTTTATTTTATTTGCTATTTATTCGATTTATAATACTCTCAAGATCCCAGGGTGGTTCAAAAGTACTGTGTCAAAGCACAAAATGGAACCATAGAATTGGAAGGGACCCCAGGGTCATCTAGTCCAACCCCCTGTAATGCAGGAATCTCAGCAAAGGATCTCTGACTGGCATCCACCCAACCTCTACCGAAAAGCCTCCAAGGAAGGAGAGTCCCCCCCCCACCTCCCGAGGGAGACTGTCCCACCACCCAAAAGCTCTTCCCGCCAGAAACTTCTTCCAGGGGTTTAGTCGGAATCTCCTTTCTTGGCCCCTGAAGCCACGGGTTCGAGTCCTACCCTCCAGAGCAGGAGAAAACCAGCTTGCTCCTTCTTCCATGGGGCAGCCCTTGAGAGATTGGATGATGGCTCTCCTTTCTCCTCTCACTTGGAGAGAGAGGGGGAAAGAGAGAGAGACAGAGATCTCCAACTCAACATCAGGAAGAACTTTCTGGTGGCAAGAGCTGTTCCACTGTGGGGTGGAAGGGGATGGCCTCTCTTTCCTTGGAGGCTTTTAAGCAGTGGTTGGGTGGCCATCAGTCCTGGATACTTCAGTGGTGATCCCTACGTTGCAGGGGGTTGGACTAGAGGACCCTTGGGGGTCCCTTGCAACTCCAACCATCGTATGATTCTTCACGAAGGAGCAACAGCACGAGGTGCCCGTTTGGGAGTCACCGCTCCATGGAGTGCCAGGGGCTGTATTCCGCTAATCTGGTCAGACCTCACCTGGAATACTATGTCCAGTTCTGGGCACCACAGTTCAAGAAGGATACTGACAAGCTGGAACGTGTCCAGAGGAGGGCAACCAAAATGGTCCAAGGCCTGGAAACGATGCCTTATGAGGAACGGCTTAGGGAGCTGGGTATGTTTAGCCTGGAGAAGAGAAGGTTAAGGGGTGATATGATAGCCATGTTCAAATATATAAAAGGATGTCATATAGAGGAGGGAGAAAGGTTGTTTTCTGCTGCTCCAGAGAAGCGGACACAGAGCAATGGATTCAAACTACAAGAAAGAAGATTCCACCTAAACATTAGGAAGAACTTCCTGACAGTAAGAGCTGTTGGACAGTGGAATTTGCTGCCAAGGAGTGTGGTGGAGTCTCCTTCTTTGGAGGTCTTTAAGTGGAGGCTTGACAGCCATCTGTCAGGAATGCTTGGATGGTGTTTCCTGCTTGGCAGGGGGTTGGACTGGATGGCCCTTGGGGGTCTCTTCCAACTCTAGGATTCTAGGATTCAATGATTCCCCCAGGTGAGCCTATGTAGGGCCGATGGTCTCCCAGGGCCCCGGAGCTCCAACTCGGTGACCCCACATCTGCCAGGCAGGAGCGCCTGGGTTTCACATTGCCTGGCAAAGGAGTCCTGCCCTGCCCTTGACCACCGCTTTCGCCCGGGGATGCCATCTCTGGGCAGGCTGGGCGTGGCTCCCTCGCGGTGGCTTCCCTGGCCAGCTCCTAAAAATGGCACTATAATCAGGGTCCCTGTAATTAGCATCTCAGCCTCCTCTCTCTGCGGGAAGCGCAAGGAGCAGCTGAGCTGGGAGGGGGGGCAGCGTGTGGGGTGCCAAGAATGGAACGGGAGGCGGCACCACAGGGTTGGGTGGCAGGTGACAATGGGGCCCGTTTGGGGGCGGCTGGGCCCTGAGGACTCCTGGTGGTGGCAGGTCAGTCTGATTCTGCATATCGGGCCCAGGAGCCCATCTCTGAGCTGCGCGCGGGGCAGCCCCATAGCGGTGCCGGTGGACGGACCATGGATGGGCCGCGGGGCGGAGTGGCTTCACTCCGTGGCTTGCTCAGGGCCCGCCGGTGGGGTGGGGGTGGCCCAAGTGTCACCCCCTCCCCTGGAACCCGGGGCGGTCCGCCCCCACCCCCCTCACGACACCCCTGTCCCCTTCTCCTTGTGCCCTCCATCTTTCCCAACATCAGGGTCTTTTCCAGGGAGTCTTCTCTTCTCATGAGGTGGCCAAAGTACTTGGAGCCTCAACTTCAGGATCTGTCCTTCCAGTGAGCACTCAGGGCTGATTTCTTTGAGAATGGATAGGTTTGATCTTCTTGCAGTCCATGGGACTCTCAAGAGTCTCCTCCAGCACCATAATTCAAAAGCATCAATTCTTCGGCGATCAGCCTTCTTTGTGGTCCAGCTCTCACTTCCATACATTAATTTGTTTATTTGGTTTTCAAATCAGTGTTTCACAATCACATCTCCAATATATAACATAGAAACAAGATTCCAAGGAATCTCCTGGAATTCCTTCCTCCCCTTTGTGGGTCCTATTGCCAATCATTTCCTCCCGCATCTTTTATAATAATCCAAATCTTTTACACCTCCTTTATGTCCAAAATTCACCATTAAACCACTAGCGTTATTCCAGTCCTGCTGACAGTTTTAACTGTTTACCATGGTTTTTGAGATAAATTATATTTCCCCCCCCCCATTACTTGTTGAAATTTTGGTCTTCCTGATTTCTTATCCTCCCAATCATTTTTTTGCCAGTTCGGCATTATCCGAATTGGTAGGGAGTTTAAAAGGCTGCAGGTTGCTTAATTAGCCAAAGGACTGGGATAAGAGGCCCTCTCCTCCTCCATGAATTGTCCACTCCTCTCTTAAAAGACATCCGTGTTGGTGCTGCCTCTGCCTCCTGTGGCAATGAGTTCCACAGTTTAATTGTGCTGCGTAGAATCGTAGGATTTGTACTTGAAAAGGCCCATCTAGTCCCACGACTGTAAGCCGCCCAGAGTGACTGGGGAAACCCAGCCAGGTGGGAAGGGTATAAAGAATGAAATTATTGTTTCTATTGTTTTATTCATTGGTCCTAAATCTTCCAACATTCAGCTTCACTGAATGCCCACAATAATTTTATAGACTTCCAACATGTCACCTCTTACTTATCTAAACTTCTCTAAACTAAGGAGTCCCAAATGTTTCCACCTGTCTTCACAGGGGAGCCACTACATATATATATACAGGTGAAACTCGAAAAATTAGAATATAATGGAAAAGTCCATTTATGTAAGCAATTGTTTTCATTAGCTACTGGAGTTTAATATATGAGATAGACTCATGACATGCAAAGCGAGATATGTCAAGCCTTTGCTTGTTATAATTGTGATGATTATGAAAACCCCAAAGTTGAAATTGTTAATTTGGGGTTCTCATCAGCTGTACGCCATAATCATCACAATTATAACAAATAAAGGCTTGACATATCTCGCTTTGCATGTCATGAGTCTATCTCATATATAGTTTCACCTTTTAAGTTGAATTACTGAAAGAAAGGAACCTTTCCACAATATTCTAATTTTTCGAGTTTCACTTGTATAGCTGTTTCCCACCTTGGGGGACATGGGTGGCACTGTGGATTAAACCACAGAGCCTCTTGGGCTTGCCGATCAGAAGGTCGGCGGTTCGAATCCCTGCGACGGGGTGAGCTCCCGTTGTTCAGTCCCAGCTCCTGCCCACCTAGCAGTTCAAATGTCAAAGTGCAAGTAGATAAATAGGTACCACTCCGGCGGGAAGGTAAACGGCGTTTCCGTGCGCTGCTCTGGTTCGCCAGAAGCGGCTTAGTCATGCTGGACACATGACCCGGAAGCTGTACTCCGGCTCCCTTGGCCAGTAATGCAAGATGAGCGCCGCAACTCCAGAGTCGTCCGCGACTGGACCTAACGCTCAGGGGTCCCTTTACCTTTACCTTCCCCCCTTACAATACCTATCCTTTTTGAGCCGAGGCGACCAGGACTACTGGACACACAGTTTCCCAGGACTACTGGACACGCAGGTTTATTTCCTCCAACTTTCCTGACGGTCCCTTGCATGGACTTTGCCGGGGCGACCTCTTTGCCGAGGCCTCACTCTGGTCTGTCACGTCCCCTTCGGAGCCTGAGCACGAAGGGGAGACTTTTTTTTTTGCTTCCGAAGCACATCTCTGCGCACTTGCAGACAGTGACTCGCCTTTGCCACTTCGCGGCCCCTGCGCTCCTTTCCCTCCTGGCCAGCCAGCCTGCTATTTCCACTCTGGCCTGGCCCTAATTGCAGCCTTTGAGAGCTGCCTGGATCCGGCCAAGCTGACATCTATCTATATATCTATTATATGGGCCCACCTAGTTTCTCTCCCTGGGTAGCTCTGAGCTGGAGATGCGGGGGACGGACGGACCCGATCACTGTTCAAAGGACTGGTTGTGGGGCCAGCCAGCATGGGGTGGGGCTGTGAGGGAGAGGGGCAGAGGGCAGGCACCCCGCCCACCCCACAGGAGCCCAGAGGGAGGGAGCTGTCCGGGGGGGGGAAAGCAGCTCTCCCTTCTGCCCAGTGCTAAAGTCAGCAAGAGTTTCTTTGGCGAGAAAGTGGCTTCAGTTCTGTGACTTCTCTTCACACAGAATTGCAGTGCCCTTTTAAAATGTGGGGTGTGGTTTTTTTTTGGGGGGGGGTATTGTTGTATTGTTGGCGTGCTCTGGTTCCTGGGGTCACGAAGAGCCGGACACGACTAAACGACAACAACAACAATTGTTGGTTTTATTTTGATTATGGATTTCGTGGTTTTTACATTTTGATTTTATTCTGTAAACCGCCCTGAGACCTGCGGGTATAGGGCGGTATATAAATTCAACAAATAAATAAAAATAAATGGGATGATCCCAAGGGTCATCTAGTCCAACCCCCCTGAAAGGCAGGAATCGAACCCACAACCTTGGCATTATCAGCACCACGATCTCGCCAACCGTGCTCTCCCAAGCGCACGTTCCCAGTATTTAGGGAAGTTTCTAACGTCTGATGCTGTGTTGTTTTTAATATTTGGTTGGAAGCTGCCCAGAGTGGCTGGGGTATAAATAATAAATTATTATTAGATGATGATGATGATGATGATGATGATGATGTGAGAGGCAGTGTGGCACAATGGTTAGAGTGCCCGATAAGGACTCGGGAGAGCAGGGTTCGAATTCCCACTCCACCCTGACGATCCATGTAGTCCAGCCAATCAGATGCCCCCCCCAAGGGAAACCCTAGAGCAGGATTCAAACCCAAGAGCCCCGTCTTCTCCTGCGGTTTCCAGCAGCAGGGATTCAGAAGCTTGAGCGTCCGGGAGGCAGAGCTGAGCTATCCTAGCCAATAGCCACTTCCTCCTCCTCCGCCGCCACCTAGAGAGACAGTGTGGGGCATTGGTTAGAGTGCCTGACTAGGACGTGGGAGAGGCCAGGGGTTCCAGTTTGCACTTGGACACCGAGGAACCTCCCTGGGTGACCATGGGACCTGACCAACCTCTCAGGGTCGTTGTGGGGCTTGAACGAGGACGGCGGGATATGAGTCCATGGGAAGGAAGCAAGAGGGACTTCCTTGGCAAATAGAGCGGGGCCGAAATCTGCAGAACTCCCCGCCACAGGAGGCTGGCTGGAAGAGGAGCCTTAGGCGCATCTGCAAGAGAGCCAAGACACTTCGGTATCCCTGCCCCAATCCCATTTTATGTCTCTGGGGTGGAGTCCCCAGGAATGTCCTCTCGGGAGGTTGCCAAGCGCCCGGGCTATTCCAGGCAGCGGGCGGGGTGGGAGCGAGAGGCCGCAGAGCAGCCCGGAGCCAAGTGGGACTCAGCGGAGCGCCTGGAAAAGAGAATTTTTTTAGGGGGGGGGTGATGATGTGCAGGAGAGGGGGCTCAGCCTTCCCAAGGAGCCGCTGACACTCCCCGCAGACGGGATTGGGGTCTGATATCTACATTTTTAAAAGAGCAGAAATCTGTCTAAACCAGCCGGTTTCCCCCCCCCCCGCCATGTGTCGACACGCTCTGCACATGTTCAGAGGCAGATTGCGCGCGCGTTCCCAGCCCTGAGATAGATAGGGTCCAGGGTAAAAGGCGGATCTATGACACTAATCTTTTTGGAGTTATTTGTAAAAAAGTGGAGGATCCATGAGGATCTGTCTAGATCCGCGTTTTACCCTTTTCCGATAGATAGATAGATAGATAGATAGATAGATAGATAGATAGATAGATAGATATCAGGGCTGGAGACGCGATCCTAAATGGGACCCGGGAGCAAGCCAGCGCTCTCCTAAATGCATGGACACGCTCTGCACATGCTCAGAGGGCAGAGGCTAAGCCCGATTGCGCGCGCGCGCACATATTCTCCATCCTAGACGGTTACCCAAAAGCCAGCCAGCGGCCCAGCAAATGCTTTTGACGCGCTCTGCACGTGTTCAGGGGTGCGCGGGTACATTTTGGATGGAAGCTCCCATTTCAGAAGGGGCGCAAGGCTTTTGCTGCGCAGAAAGGGAGGAGGCCCCGAACGTCATTTGGGAATGGTGAGTGGGGGGATATAAGGATATGGGGGGGGGCTTCCCTTTCTTGCCCTCCTCGTCAACAACTGCTGCTGCGTGGTTGCGCTTTGAACTGTGTTCCTGCGTGCATTTCCTTGGGGTTTCTCCCCTTGGAGAGAAATATATTCCTATATTTTTTCCTGGGTGGGGTGGGTGGGATTTCAAAGGAAGGTGGGGGTCACTCTGCACCCACCGGCCCCCTCCCTCTTCTCCCCCTCCCTCCTGCCAGGGTCTGCGTGGCCTGCCGGGCCCGCCAGGTGAGAGGGGGCAGGACAAGGCCCCCATTGATGGGGGGGGAAAACAAGCCCCGCTTTGTGCCGCGGTTTGCAGGCCGGCCTGTGAAAACAGCAGCTCGGGGAGGGACTGAGCGCCATTCATGAGCCAGGATGGAGCCCCCCCGGGGGGGTAGGGTTGAGGCAGCAGCAAGGGGGGGGGCTGGGGGTCAGCCCAGGCCACGATTCCAAGCTGCGGGGAGAGGAATTGCGCCAAGAAAAGCCACCAGAAGACCATTTTGCATTATTTTTTTTTAAGGTGGGGGTCCTGCGGATTTAGGCTGGATGCTTCCTGTTGAGGTCTGTTTTGGGGAGGCGGGAGGACTTTTATCCATCCTTGGGAGCTTTAAAAATATGTCAAGAATTTCGAGGGGAGGCAGAAAGGCTGTTTTGGGGATAAAAAGCAATTTCCCCTTCCAAGTGTGAGACATAATTGTGGGGTTTTTGGGGGGGGGCGAGGCAAAGAGGTGCATGTCCCTGGAAATGGGAACCCTTCATCCTGGGTGGGAGGGGCTGGAGCCCCCCCTCGGTGTCTTAAATCCGCGGGAGGTAGGCTGCGGTGAATTCCGCACTAAAATGCTGTGGCGCTCTGCGTGCGCTCAGAGGAAGCAGTCAGGGTGCTCCGCGCAGAGGAGCTCAAACTTTCTTTCGAACCTGTTGCGCCCAAGTCAAAGGTTGTGGGTAGGTGTGGGGCACACAGTAACAATGAATAAAAAGTAACCAGTGTTTCCCATCACTCTTTTGGGGGGGGGCGGCGTGGGGAGCCAAATAAAGGCCAGGAGGGGAGAGAAGCAAGCCCCCCCCCCACCAGTAGACGCCAAGAGGAGGAAGAAACTCCAGAATGTGTTTAGGAGCCAGGAATGGGGCAGGGCTCTTGGTTTTTGCTGGCGAGGGCGATCTGGTGACATGGAGGCGTCACCTGGAATACCCTCCTTTGGAGGGTGGGGAGAGGAAATGAGGGTGGCAGGTGGGAGACCAGATACCGCCTGCTCCCCACCCCAAAATAACCCCTCATGCACAGCTCAGCTCATGGGGCACGGCTGCCCTCTAGTTGCAGAGGGGGAGACTGCACCCAGAAAGCCAGACTTAGGCTGGACTCGTGTTAAGCCGGGAAGGAGATACAGGCACAAGATGCTTCTCCCCTCCTGCGATTTCCAGAAACCGAATTTGCCTAATCTCTTTCGAAGCAGTTCCTGTCGGTGGCAATCCTTGCCTCTTGTGGCAGGGAGTTCCAGAGTTCCATGCGCTGCATGAAGGGCTTTATTCCACCCGAATCTTCCAGCTTTCATCTTCCTTGGAAGTCCCCCGTCCTGCAACCTTCCTTCCAAGGGGAGCCACTCCTTCACCCGAGGGCAGCCCTTTCCTGAACTTCTCCCAGCTCTTGTTGTTGTTGTTGTTCAGTCGTTCAGTCGTGTCCGACCCTTCGTGACCCCATGGACCAGAGCACGCCAGGCACGCCTATCCTTCACTGCCTCCCGCAGTTTGGCCAAACTCATGTTAGTAGCTTCGAGAACACTGTCCAACCATCTCATCCTCTGTCGTCCCCTTCTCCTTGTGCCCTCCATCTTTCCCAACATCAGGGTCTTTTCTAGGGAGTCTTCTCTTCTCATGAGGTGGCCAAAGTACTGGAGCCTCAACTTCAGGATCTGTCCTTCTAGTGAGCACTCAGGGCTGATTTCTTTGAGAATGGATAGGTTTGATCTTCTTGCAGTCCATGGGACTCTCAAGAGTCTCCTCCAGCACCATAATTCAAAAGCATCAATTCTTCGGCGATCAGCCTTCTTTATGGTCCAGCTCTCACTTCCGTACATTACTACTGGGAAAACCATAGCTTTAACTATACGGACCTTTGTCGGCAAGGTGATGTCTTTGCTTTTTAAGATGCTGTCTAGGTTTGTCATTGCTTTTCTCCCAAGAAGCAGGCGTCTTCTAATTTCGTGACTGCTGTCACCATCTGCAGTGATCATGGAACCCAAGAAAGTAAAATCTCTCACTGCCTCCATTTCTTCCCCTTCTATTTGCCAGGAGGTGATGGGACCAGTGGCCATGATCTTAGTTTTTTTGATGTTGAGCTTCAGACCATATTTTGCGCTCTCTTCTTTCACCCTCATTAAAAGGTTCTTTAATTCTTCCTCACTTTCTGCCATCAAGGTAGTATCATCAGCATATCTGAGGTTGTTGATATTTTTTCCGGCAATCTTAATTCCGGTTTGGGATTCATCCAGTCCAGCCTTTCGCATGATGAATTCTGCATATAAGTTAAATAAGCAGGGAGACAATATACAGCCTTGTCGTACTCCTTTCCCAATTTTGAACCAATCAGTTGTTCCATATCCAGTTCTAACTGTAGCTTCTTGTCCCACATAGAGATTTCTCAGGAGACAAATGAGGTGATCCGGCACTCCCATTTCTTTAAGAACTTGCCATAGTTTGCTGTGGTCGACACAGTCAAATGCTTTTGCGTAGTCAATGAAGCAGAAGTAGATGTTTTTCTGGAACTCTCTAGCTTTCTCCATAATCCAGCGCATGTTTGCAATTTGGTCTCTGGTTCCTCTGCCCCTTCGAAATCCAGCTTGCACTTCTGGGAGTTCTCGGTCCACATACTGCTTAAGCCTGCCTTGTAGAATTTTAAGCATGACCTTGCTAGCGTGTGAAATGCGTGCAATTGTGCGGTAGTTGGAGCATTCTTTGGCACTGCCCTTCTTTGGGATTGGGATGTAGACTGATCTTCTCCAATCCTCTGGCCACTGCTGAGTTTTCCCAGCTCTACAATATCCTTTTTAGGCGAGGAGACCAGAACAGGACACAGGACCACAGATTTGTAGAACAGCATTATGATATTGGTAGATTTGGATTAATTAGTGTCTGGACCATGAGGGCAACTTAGCCCAACTGCCTGCAATTCCCTCCAACAACATGTGATTTGAACCCACGACCCTGGGATTAAGAGCCTCATGCTCTGCAGTCTCTTTCCTAATGATCTCTAGCACAGGGGCTGCCTTCTTATACTGCCACTCTGCGTTAGAAAGATGTCTGCAAGAGGGACGTGAAGATTGGCAACTCTGCTGGGTGGGAATCCTTTGCAGACCACTGCGGTCAGGAGTGACCAGAGGAGGAATGGCCGCTGGGAGGAGCAGAGAATCAGAGTTGGAAGAGACCCCAAGGGCCATCCAGTCCAACCCCTTGCCAAGCAGGAAACACCATCAAAGCATTCCTGACAGATGGCTGTCAAGCCTCTGCTTAAAGACCTCCAAAGAAGGAGACTCCACCACACTCCTTGGCAGCAAATTCCACTGTCGAACAGCTCTTACTGTCAGGAAGTTCTTCCTAATGTTTAGGTGGAATCTTCTTTCTTGTAGTTTGAATCCATTGCCCCGTGTCCGCTTCTCTGGAGCAGCAGAAAACAACCTTTCACCCTCCTCTATATGACATCCTTTGATATATTTGAACATGGCTATCATATCACCCCTTAACCTTCTCTTCTCCAGGCTAAACATACCCAGCTCCCTAAGCCGTTCCTCATAAGGCATCGTTTCCAGGCCTTTGACCATTTTGGTTGCCCTCCTCCCTCCTCTGGACACGTTCCAGCTTGTCAGTATCCTTCTTGAACTGGGGTGCCCAGAACTGGACACAGTATTCCAGGTGAGGTCTGACCAGAGATGCTGATGAATATTAACTGGATTTGTTTTCCGCCATATGCCCATAGATCTCAGGGCGGTTCGCAACCTAAAATTACGAGGAATGCCCTGGTTGCTTCTGCACGGCTGGACACCTTCGTCTGCCCCAGCTGTAACGAAACATGTCTCTCCCATCTCAGTCCCTACAGCAGCAGCAGCAGGGACTACAACCTCCCAACCGTTTGACCCTTGAAGGCACACTCCATTGAGAGACAGGTGCCAATCAACTTCTACCCTGTTAGCTCTTGGCTTTTTCCTAAACTAGAACCTCTGCCTCCTTTCTTCATTGGGGAGTCTCTACCCCCTCGATCGTTTCGGTTGCCCTTGTCCCACCCTACAATATCCTCCTTGAAGTGAGGCGACCCGAACCGGCACAGGATTCCAAATGAGGCCGCCCCATAGATTTGAAGAAGGGCAGATTTATCCCCAAGCCTTTTCCTTACGACCCCTTTACTGAGGCCTCCCTCCTGGTCTGCCACCTCAGGTTCGGACCCCACAGGCATTATATAGGGTGGGATGGACCCCACCCCTCTGGCCTGCACCCCACACTCAGCCCCCCCCGATGTTTCGGGGAAGGCCGTGATGCAGAGAGGGGGAGGCCCCCGCTCCCAAGCTCCCTGCCTCTTTCGTGCATGTCCGCAGGCCCTCTGCGCGCACTCAGAGACTCTGCTGCTCGTTGGCATGCGGTCCCATAGAAAAGGGCCCAGGGAGAAAGGGTCTGGGGGGCAGTCTTGTTGCTCCTACGCCAGAGTCGGGGTGAGGATATGGGGGGGGGATAAGAGACTGACAAATTAGTGGAGCACATGGACACACACATGGAGAGGGGGGAGAGGGAGCCCCCCCTCCGGAAAGAGCAGCTTTTATTAAAATCAACATGTTCCAGAAGCAGAGATTCAAGTTGGGGGTGTGTGTATTTAATAACAGAAATAAAATAAATGGGGGTGGGGGAAGCAGCGAATGAATATGGGCATGCTGGGGGAGGGGGGAGGAGCCCAAATAGAGAGCAGAGCCATGCATGTGGGTCACCGCCAACACCCACCCCCCCCGACCAGGACACCCCAAGGATAATGGAGGAGGAGTAAAGACCCAAAGGGATTTGGGGGGGGGGAGGAGCACTGGGTTGCTCCCCACCGACCTTGAGGTCAGACACCTGGGTGGGGGGGCACATGAAGCACATCAACCCAGCTCTGCCCCCCCCCAATAATAATCATAAATTTATTGTTTATATGCCGTCCACCTGACTAGGTTGTCCAGGACATTCTTGGGGAAGGGAGGGGGCCAAATGGGAACCACCTCAGTCTTGTTTTTTTTTGGGGGGGGGTTTCCTGGTGTAGAGAGAAACACATGCATGGGGGGGGTCTCTCTATTGTCTCACCCTCCCTCCCCAAACTCCACACCTCCTTGCATAGATGAGGAACAGGGTCACGTCCAAAGTGCTAAACCAGAAATGGGGGGGAGGAGAAAGAGAGGAGAGGGGGAGAGGTTTGCTTAGGCCTCTATCTGGGGGGGGGGGAAGAATCTGGGAAACCGTATTTTCTGATAACCATTATTGAGGTAAAAACTCGACCCCTTCCCCCTACAAGCTTAGCATTCCCCAAATACCTTAGAAACCGTTTTTTCCTTTTTTTAAAAAAAGTGCCCCTGCTTTGGGGTGACGGGGGCCGTCGGTGGGAGGTCACAATGCCCTCCCCACATTCTCTAAAATAAGTCTGCGCGTGAATCCTCTTTGGGGTCGGGAGCTGCGCCCCAAAAGCCCCCCCGCCCTGCCCCTCACAAGCACAGAACCTGGCTGTCTGTATCCGTGGGGAAGAGGGGGAGACCTCACCCCCACCCCCAGCCTGCAAAGGGGGGCAGTGGAGACCCACGGCAAAGAGAGGGCTGCCCCCCGAAACACAGTACCATGCCTTTAAAACCCGCATCCCTTGAGGTCCCTCCCCCCCATCGAGGAAGGGGTTAAGGAGGCACCCCCCCAAGCGTAAATCGCCCCCCACAGCCCTGGAGTGTGTCGGGGAGATCTGGACAGAAAGCGACCCCTCCCATGTCCTGAACCCCTAAAAATCCATCCGTTTGAGGAAGCCAACATCACCTCACTTTGGGGGCTCTTCTGGAGGTGGTGGTGGGGTGCGTGGGGCGGGGGTGTCGGGGGGGGGGCAAGAGAGAGAGGCGGCTGATGGGATGGCCGGTGTCGTGGCGAAGAGAGAGGCGCGCCAAGTCCAGCCCCTGCCGCGACCCCCACCAAAGCGGAGCCCGCTCTGCGCCCCCTTTTCTCTCTGTCGGCAGGAGTGACTTGGGGGGGAGGAGGAAGAGGGCGGTCAGGACATCTGGTGGGGGGCTTCCAGCATCTCCATGAGGAAGGTGTCGATGGGGGTGTCCCCGATCAGCTTGAAGAAGAAGAGGTGCTCCAGGCATTTCAGCCCGATGGAACGAAGCGCAGGAAGACGCAGGAGCAGCTTGGCAAACCTGGAACCGGGGGGGGGGAGAGAGAGAGAGGCGTCAGAGTCCCCGGCTGGCAACGGCGGAACTCCCTGCCACAGGACGCAAGGGGCGGCTGCCCTGCCCTCTGCAAAGGCCACTTTCTGGACCTTCTACGGGGGGGAATATCCCAGGGGGGGTGGGAGAATTTATGGGACTGGGATAGAAAATTTACAGCATGTTACACGCCGAAAGGAAACTACAGCGGCCCCTCGGCTTACGAAAAAAATGGGTTCCGAAAGAATTTTCGGAAGTCGAAATATTCGTAAGTCGAAGATCGCCATCTAGCGTCGGGGAAAAAACATCACAAGTCGAAAAGACCGCGTTAAAATTTTCATAAGTAGAGGTATCGCGCCGCCGCTTTCCCTTCGTATCCCGGAAATTTCGGAAGCGGCGGCCATTTTTTTAAGCTCCAGGACCCGTTTGCAACTCGGAAATTACGTAAGTCGAGTTGCTCCTAAGTCGAGGTACGACTGTATGTGAAAACAATGTGCCGCTGGAATTTAACTCCCAGTAAATTAGGAAAAATCCATAAAAGGGGGTCAAATGTATGTTGGAAATGTAAGGAAAAAAAAGGCAATGGGGTCAGCAAACTTTTTCAGCAGAGGGCCGGTCCACTGTCCCTCAGACCTTGTGGGGGGCCGGACTATATTTTGGAAAAAAAAATATGAACGAATTCCTATACCCCACAAATAACCCAGAGATGCATTTTAAATAAAAGGACACATTCTACTCATGTAAAAATACACTGATTCCCCAGATTTAGAAGGCGATTGGGCCACATCTGGCCCCCGGGCCTTAGTTTGGGGACCCCTGGTTTATCACATGTGGTGGACATGTAGGGTAGTAAAATAATTTTGGGAAATGATATATAATGAATTGAAAAAAATGTTTAAAATAACTTTTTCTTTAAAAAACCCCAAAGCTTTTCTTTTAGGAATCCTGGGTGCCGAAATGACAAGGGAGCATAAAAAAATATTTCTGTATGTGACCACGGCTGCACAGATGTTATTGGCCCAGAGATGGAAAGAAGATAAAGTCCCCATCGGAGAAGAATGGCAGAGGAAGTTGATGGATTATGCCAAACTGGCAAAAACGACCGGAAGAATCAGAAATCAGGAAGGCCAAAATTTCAAATAAGGAATGGGGGAAATTTTTTAATTTATCTCAAAAACCATTGTAAACATAACTGCTATAAGTGGAATAACACTTGAGGCATAATGGTGAACTCTGGACATAATGGAGATTTAAAATACTTGGGTTATAATTAAAAGATGCAGGAGGAAATGATTAACAATAGGACCCACTAAGGGGAGGAGGGAAGTCCAGGAGATTCCCTGGAATCTTGTTTTTATGTTATACAGGTGAAACTCGAAAAATTAGAATATCGTGGAAAAGTCCATTTATGTAAGCAATTGTTTTCATTAGCTACTGGAGTTTAATATATGAGATAGACTCATGACATGCAAAGCGAGATATGTCAAGCCTTTGCTTGTTATAATTGTGATGATTATGGCGCACAGCTGATGAAAACCCCAAAGTTGAGATTGTGAATTTGGGGTTCTCATCAGCTGTACGCCATAATCATCACAATTACAGTGGTACCTCGACTTACGAATTACTCGATATATGAATTTTTCGACTTACAAATGAAAAAAGGGCCCGCACGCCTATGAATTTTTCGACATCCGAAGGACATCCGCTGGCGGTTTTAGATGCGGTTTACTCGACACGAATTTTTCCGAATTTTTAAAACAAAATAAAATAAAAAATTCTTTCCAGTAGCACTTTAGAGACCAACTAAGTTTGTTCTTGGTATCTGAAGAAGTGTGCATGCACACGAAAGCTCATACCAAGAACAAACTTAGTTGGTCTCTAAGGTGCTACTGGAAGGAATTTTTTATTTTATTTTGTTTTGACTATGGCAGACCAACACGGCTACCCACCTGTATCCGAATTTTTCGTTTCCAATGCATTCCTATGGGGAAATCGCTTTTTTCGACTTGCGAATTTTTCGACCTACAAATGTGCATTCATAACGGATTAAATTCGTAAGTCGAGGTGCCACTGTATAACAAAAAAAGGCTTGACATATCTCGCTTTACATGTCACGAGTCTATCTCATATATTAGTTTCTTCTTTTAAGTTGAATTACTGAAAGAAATGAACCATTTCCACGATACTCTAATTTTTCGACTTTCACCTGTATATTGGGTATGAGATTGTAAAATCTGATTTGAAAACCACATAGTAAGAATAATAAATATCCCGGGGGGCTTTGCCGCAGGCATCGGCCGTGGGGGTTCCCAGCACCACCCCGGCCCCATATTCCTACCTGCCCTGTTGCTCAGGATACTTCTGTTTGCAGTAGGACTCGAGGGAGGCGTAGACCTTCTCCCGCAACAGCTCCACCTCTCCGGGGTTGGAGAGACCCTTCGCATCTGCCGGAGAGGGAGAAGGGGGCGCTCAGGAAAGGAGAGAGACTCAAGACCCTCCCCGGACACAGGCCTCTTGCAACCCCCCCCCCGACAAGGACGAAGGGAAGGAAGGGGGGCCGCGCAGGGTGGATAAAAATCAATGATTTAAATTTTTTTTTTAAAAAAAAATGGATTTTTTAAAATTTAAATTGGATTTTTTTATTTAAATCAGATTTTTTGTATTTAAATCAGATTTTTTTTAAAATAAAATGCTTTTTGAGGAAAATATATTACCATCCAAAGGTTATTCAATCATGAAATAAAGATTAGTTTTTTAATTATGTAGAATAAGGCTGTATATGTTTAATTTTTTGGTAAATAAATTCCATTAATCCATTCACAATGTCATTTATGCTCTTCCAGAGGTTTTTGTAAAATTATTGGGCAGTTTCTCTGCCTACAAGATATTATCACAGATGCTTGGTTTACTTTTGCAGTTCTCAAAACTGAATTTGACTCAGCAGAGATCACATGCCTCTTCTTCACAGCAAAAATGTTATAACATGAACAGAGTTGAGAAAAAGACCTTAATCCTATTGTTCTACAAACCTATGAATACAGAATCAACCCCTTCAGTGTTAAGTTTCAAGAAGTTCAGTGAATAGAATAGAAACAATATTTTTCTGATTGTTTGGAGTGGAATGGATCTAATAAATCTATTTAAATTGTTATTATTAAGGTAATGATTATTTTTCTCCTTCCTAAGTACAACAGAAAAGTTGTCCAAATATGAATGATTAACCTATTAAACTGGGGATAAAAAAACTAATATGAAAAGTTGTTATTCTAAAAATCTTCATCTACTTGCATATTAAAGTTATACCAGCAAGAATTAGTCTTTATGTAGAAAACTGTGATTTAAATCAAGCCTTACTGACTAGTGATTTAAATCAGTTTGATTTAAATCAAGCCCCCCCCTGGGGCCGCGCCCCCCCTCCCCAGGCGCCCCCAGGCCCCTCCTCTGCTGCTCACCTGGATTGAAGAGGATGATGGCCCGCAGGCAGCCCAGCTCTGTCTTGTCCATGCGCATGTCTCGCATCTTGGACACCAGCTCTGTCAGGACCCTGGCAGGACGGAGGGAGGGCAACGGGGGGTCAGCGGCTGGAGAGAAAGGGCCGCCCGCCCGCCCGCCCACCCACCTCAATCAAGGGCAGCCCCCCACCTGTCAAAGATGGCCCCCACGCCGGCGCTATGGGCGCTGTTGCGATGCACGTGGAGGCCGGTGGCCAGCAGGATGCCGTCTTTCACGGAAATGGAGCGGTGGGAGAAGGAGGCAATGAGCAGCTCGTTCCAGCCTGGGGAGAGAAAAGGAGAGGGGCGTTAGAGGAGGGCGGCGGCAGGGGTGGGGATTAATTCAAAGCCCCCCGCCTCCAGTGGGAGGGAGTTCCATAAGACCGTACACAGCGGTTGTCGGATGTTATCAACGGATCTTAAGTAGAGGCTTGCACAACAGAAAATACGATTTAGACCCTATTGGACTCCCCATCTAATGTAGCTCTTTGCAGGAGATGCCATATGGACAGCGCTTGTTGGGGACAGATGCTCCTACTGAGCCCCACACTTGGTAAGTTTGGGGAGAAAGTGCTGGACTATATAAACAAGACGGAAAATGATTTATAATAATAATCTTCCCCGTTTAGGGAAGCTTTTAATCTGTGATATTTTAATGTATTTTGATTTTTGTTGGAAGCCGCCCAGAGTGGCTGGGGAAATCCAGCCAGATGGGCGGGGTACAAATAATAAATTATTATTATTATTATTATTATTATATTGTTTGTTCATTCATTACTACTGGAGTTTAATATATGAGATAGAGACTCATGACATGCAAAGCAAGATATGTCAAGCCTTTGCTTTTTATAATTGTGATGAAAACCACAAAGTATAGTATTATTATTATTATTATTATTATTATTATTATTATTATTATTATTATTATTATGTTACCCCGCCCAGCCCATCTGGCTGAGTTTCCCCAGCCACTCTGGGCGGCTCCCAAACAAAGTGTTAAAACAATACAGATTAAATATTAAAAACTTCCCTAAACAGGGCTGCCTTCAGATGTCTCTTTAAAATAGGATAGCTGCTTATTTCCTTGACATCTGATGGGAGGGTGTTCCACAGGGAGGGTGCCACCGCCAAGAAGGCCCTCTGCCTGGTTCCCTGTAACCTCACCTCTCGCAGCGAGGGAACCGTCAGAAGGACCGCAGCACTGGATCTCAGTGTCCGGGCTGAACGATGGGGGTGGAGACGCTCCTTCAGGTATACAGGACCGAGGCCGTTTAGGGCTTTAAAGGTCAGCACCAACACTTTGAATTGTGCTCAGAAACGTACTGGGAGCCAATGTAGATCTCTCAGGACCGGTGTTATGTGGTCCCGGCGGCCACTCCCAGTCACCAGTCTAGCTGCCACATTCTGGATTAATTGCAGTTTCCGGGTCACCTTCAAAGGTAGCCCCACATAGAGCGCATTGCAGTAGTCCAAGCGGGAGATAACTAGAGCATGCACCACTCTGGCAAGACAGTCTGCGGGCAGGTAGGGTCTCAGCCTGCGTACCAGATGGAGCTGGTAGACAGCCGCCCTGGACACAGAATTAACCTGCGCTTCCATGGACAGCTGTGAGTCCAAAATGAACTATAGAGTGGAACCTCGGTCGTTGAATGTAATCCGCTCCAGAAGATCGTTTGACTTCTGAAACGTTCGACAACCGAGACACAATTGCCGGTCGGCAAAATCCATTGGAAAACAAATGGGAGAAATGCGCCTTGGAAGCCGTTCTGACTTCCGAGGCGTGCTTAGAAAACGGAAGCATTTATTCTGGGCTGCTGGCGTTGGAAAGCCAAAAAGTTCGACTTCCAAAGTGTTCGACAACCGAGCTTCCACTGTATACCCATTGTATGGAAACTGACAATGTAGGACAGCAAAAAGGGAATCTCTGTGTCCTGGTGCAGCGTTTATCAACCGGGGGCCATAGGGACCCCTGGGAGCCCCCCCTCCCCAGGATATTCCAAAGGGGCCACAGGTGAAATTACGTAATTTATATAATAATGAAAGCTAAAAATAAAACATGTTCTATTTACAAAGAGAACAGCTCCCTTTCTTCCGGGGGGGGGGGAACAGGAAGGAAACAAGGTCAGATAACACTGCCCCAATGGTGCACGATGGGATGAAGGGGAAGAATGAAATTCCCCGTCATCCATGGCTTGGCAACATATGAATGGGTAGCTTACGGAGGCAGACTTTATTTGAGATTTGGAATGGGCGTCCGGAGAAGACACTGGGCTGGGAGGGTCCCCCACCTGTAATGTTTCTGAGAAAACCCTGGACCTCGGCAATGAGGAAACACCGCTGCCAAAGCAGTCCTTACTAAGATGCAGCCGTTGTTTATTAAAGAATCACACACAGCGACGATATCCCCCGCGAGGAGGGAGGAAAACACTAAGATGAGGAGAACAGATTGCAACTCAAAAACCTGTATCCCAGCTAACAGGATTCAGGTGTACACAATGTGATTCCACACTTAGAATCATAGAATCCTAGAGTTGGAAGAGACCCCAAGGGCCATCCAGTCCAACCCCCTGCCAAGCAGGAAACACCATCAAAGCATTCCTGACAGATGGCTGTCAAGCCTCCGCTTAAAGACCTCCAAAGAAGGAGACTCCACCACACTCCTTGGCAGCAAATTCCACTGTCCAACAGCTCTCACTGTCAGGAAGTTCTTCCTAATGTTTAGGTGGAATCTTCTTTCTTGTAGTTTGAATCCATTGCCCCGTGTCCGCTTCTCTGGAGCAGCAGAAAACAACCTTTCACCCTCCTCTATATGACATCCTTTTATATATTTGAACATGGCTATCATATCACCCCTTAACCTTCTCTTCTCCAGGCTAAACATACCCAGCTCCCTAAGCCGTTCCTCATAAGGCATCGTTTCCAGGCCTTTGACCATTTTGGTTGCCCTCCTCTGGACACGTTCCAGCTTGTCAGTATCCTTCTTGAACTGTGGTGCCCAGAACTGGACACAGTATTCCAGGTGAGGTCTGACCAGAGCAGAATATAGTGGTACTATTACTTCCCTTGATCTAGACGCTATACTCCTATTGATGCAGCCCAGAATTGCATTGGCTTTTTTAGCTGCTGCATCACACTGCATCACACTTAAAAGACACACACGTCACACCGCCACTCCCTCCCTCCCTCACTCACCCGCCCGGAGCAGGATGACCTGGTCGTCGAGGGGCAGCTCCGAGAAGTGGGGGATCCGCTTGGCCCACTCCACCAGGGTGAAGAGCTGCTTGTCGGCCGCCTGGCAGATGTTGGTGACGGGGTCGTTGGGCTGCAGGAGCAGAGAGAGGGAGGAGGGAGGAGGCCGGGCCGGTGGGTGGGCGGGTTTCCGTCAGGGGAAAGACAGCCTTCAGAAACACCCCCCCACCCCCCAAAAAAAGACACCCCTGCTGTGCAAGAGACCAGGACCCCCCCGACCCCCCCCTGCTCTGCCCCTCATACCCACCCCCGACCCAGCTGGGCGCCGCTCAATACCCTTCCCGGAATGGGATCCAGCCCACCCAGTCCAACATCCTATTGCCGTGATTATTTATTAGATTTAAATACGGCCCTCCGTCACAAGAGCTCAGAGGCCGGCCAGAAGCCTGAAAGCAGCACTCGAACCCAAGACCAACATTCTCCTGCGGCTTCTAGCAGATGGGTTCCGGGCGCACTGGCTGCCTCTGACGGTCGAGGCAGAGCGTGGCCTCTGGGGCCATAGGGCAGCAATAGCCCCCTCCGCGAACCTGCCCCCTTTCCCCTTTCCCAGCTGTCCAAAGTCCGTGGCAGGCAACCCTCTCCTACTGTGGCAAGTAGTTCCGCAGCTTAACTACGCGCTGCCAAACTATTCCCGGCACACCAGCTCCCCTCTGCTCACGGGCGATCCCGGCCCTTGCGGCCCCCCGCCCACGACCAACACAGCGGAGGCAGTGGGCCCCCCACCTGCCCCGGCCCCACCGCGCCCCCTCCCCTCATTTCCCTCTCCCCCCACCGGGTATTTACCTCGTTGACGTCAAACGTCCGGGGCGAGCGTTCTGATCCCGCAGCACCACCACCCCAACTCACCGAGCTGCCCCCCGTGGCGCCGGCTCCGTCCACCCCCTGGTCGGACTTCTGCTCCACGGCCAGCTCCGCCTCCAGGATCTTCTCCACCGGCATGTCCTCGTTGGCCCCGCCCCCGGCCAGATCCCCCTCCCCGTCCTTGTCCTTCCCGCGCTGGCGCTCCTCCTGCACCGCTGTGGGGGACCGAGGGCGCCGCAACCCGGGGAGAGCGGGGGGACGGGGGGAGAGAGAGAGAAAGAGAGAGAGAGAGAGAGAGAAAGAGGCGGGGGTGAGGGACAAGACGAGGGCAGGTCCCACTCCTCACCCACCCCCCAGGAAAGCAGATCGAGAAGGGGAGGCAGGGGTAGGAAGAAGTCGAGGATCCTCGAGGAATCGCCCCAAGCACAAACTTCATTCCCCCCCTCTCTGTCTGCCTCTGGGTCAAACTCGTAGGCTGAGAGAGAGGGGGGGATCCTGGGGAGGTGGGACGGGAGGCTGGGGAGGTGCCACCACCGAGCAGGCCCCGCGGCGGGGCGGGGCAACGCGACCCCCGCCACTGCTCCCCCCGAACCCAAAGGGAGCACAGGCGGGGATCCCTGCCGAGGGGGGGGGAAGGGGAGGAGGACGAACACAGAGATCAACCGCTGCCGCCACTGCTCCCTCCGGAGGTGGGCTGTTGGAACTGCTACCCCTGGGCTGCCTGGACCGTTTCCCCCCCCCCAGTTCCCCTCCCCCCCGACCCGGTACCCTGCAGGGGTCTGGCTCCACGGCTCCCGTCAACCTCTGGGTTGCGCCGGCCAGAGTACAAGTCCAACCAAATCCGGATGACGCTGATTTGAGGGACGGAAGGCTCTCTTCCCCAGCTACCTCAGGAGAAGGGACCTGCGCTACTCTGCTATGCCCCAGAGCCCAGCGTTGCCTCAGATGGTGGGCTGCAGCTCCCTGGGGGCTCCCACACCTGCCCTCCAGTTACAGGTAGGTAGCCATGTTTGTCTGCCATAGTCAAAACAAAATAAAAAATAAAAAATCCTTCCAGTAGCACCTTAGAGACCAACTAAGTTTGTTCTTGGTATGAGCTTTCGTGTGCATGCACACGAAAGCTCATAGAATCATACAATCTCAGAGTTGGAAGAGATCACCAGGGCCATCCAGTCCAGCCCCCTGCCAAACAGGAAACACCTGACAGATGGCTGTCAAGCCTCTGCTTAAAGACCTCCAAAGAAGGAGACTCCACCACACTCCTTGGCAGCAAATTCCACTGCCGAACAGCTCTCACTGTCAGGAAGTTCTTCCTAATGTTTAGGTGGAATCTTCTTTCTTGTAGTTTGAATCCATTGCCCCGTGTCCGCTTCTCTGGAGCAGCAGAAAACAACCTTTCTCCCTCCTCTAGATGACATCCTTTGATATATTTGAACATGGCTATCATATCACCCCTTAACCTTCTCTTCTCCAGGCTAAACATACCCAGCTCCCTAAGCCGTTCCTCATAAGGCATCGTTTCCAGGCCTTTGGACCATTTTGGTTGCCCTCCTCTGGACACGTTCCAGCTTGTCAGTATCCTTCTTGAACTGTGGTGCCCAGAACTGGACACAGTATTCCAGGTGAGGTCTGACCAGAGCAGAATATAGTGGTACTATTACTTCCCTTGATCTAGATGCTATACTCCTATTGATGCAGCCCAGAATTGCATTGGCTTTTTTAGCTGCTGCATCACACTGTTGACTCATGTCAAGTTTATGGTCTACCAAGACTCCTAGATCCTTTTCACATGTACTGCTCTCAAGCCAGGTGTCACCCATCCTGTATTTGTGCCTTTCATTTTTTTTGCCCAAGTGTAGTACTTTACATTTCTCCCTGTTAAAATTCATCTTGTTTGCTTTGGCCCAGTTCTCTAATCTGTTAAGGTCATTTTGAAGTGTGATCCTGTCCTCTGGGGTATTAGCCACCCCTCCCAATTTGGTGTCATCTGCAAACTTGATCAGGATGCCCTCAAGCCCATCATCCAAGTCATTGATGAAGATGTTGAATAAGACTGGGCCCAAGACAGAACCCTGTGGCACCCCACTAGTCACTTCTCTCCAGGATGATTAGCCACCCCTCCCAATTTGGTGTCACCTGCAAACTCATACCAAGAACAAACTTAGTTGGTCTCTAAGGTGCTACTGGAAGGAGTTTTTCATTTTCAATTTTGTTCTGCCCTCCAAAGCCCTTCTCCTTCACCTTCTGCAGTCAAGGCAGTCGCCCGCTAGCGCAAGACAGGAGCAGGAGCCTCAAGAGATAAGAGGGTGGGCGACCGGTTCACTGCATAAGCCCTCACTCAAGGAAGCTACCCTCTCGCCGAGAGTCGCCGGCAAGCGCTGCGATCCGGCAGGCGTCGATCGTAAAACTGGAAGGGGCCCCCCGGGGGTCATCAAGCCCAGCCCTCTGCAATGCCAGAATCGCAGCTAAAACAACACGGCCGAAGAGCCCACTCACGGGAGCGTGGCGCTGAGCCGCCCGGGAATGGGCACGGCACTTTTGGTCAGTCCCGTGTCCAGTTCTGGGCACCCCAGTTAAAGAGGGGTGCTCATTCATTTCGCAGATGGAAGGAAACTGGGAGGGGCAGCTAAAGCCGCAGAGGACAGGATCGGGAATCAAAATGACCTTAACGGATTGGAGAACTGGGGCCAAGCTGACAGAATGCATTTCATCAGGGACAAATGTCAGGCTCCGCACTTAGGCAGGCAAAACCAGCTGCACAAATATGGGATGGGGGACACCTGGCTTGCTAGCAGTACATGTGAGAAGGATCTGGGGGTTTTGGTAGATCACAAGCTGAGCATGAGTCCACAGGGTGATGCAGCAGCAAAAAAAAGCTAATCCGATTCTCGGCTGCATCAAGAGAAGTCTAGTGTCCAGATCAAGGGAAGCGATAGTCCCACTCTATTCTGCCTTATTCAGGCCACACCTGGAATACTGTGCCCAATTCTGAGCTCCACAAGTCAAGAAGGATGTTGTCAAGCTGAAATAGAGGCGGGGGATCAAGGGTCTGGAAACCAAGCCTGATGAGGAACGGTTGAAGGAGCTGGGAGAAGAGGAGACTGAGAGGAGATACGAGCGCCATCTTCAAGCGCCTTAAGGGCTGTCGCACGCAGGAGGGAGAATGCTCGTTTTCTCCTGCTCTGGACTCGAACCCATGGCTCCAAGGAGATTCCGACTAAACGCCCGGAAGAATATTCTGAGAGGAGGGGCCTGTTATACTGCAGAGCGGCCTCCGTCGGGAGAGGGGAGGTTTGGTGGGCCACCTTTCGAGCTGCGATTCTGGCAAGGCAGGGGGTTGGGCTAGATGATCCCTGGGGTCCCTTTGCCACTCCACCAATCTACAAGGAGGGCGACTCCCTCCCTGCGGCCCTGAATCTCTCCCCCCCCGCCTGCCTGCCTGTCTTTGGGAGGCCCCTCCCCCCGCTGCAGCCCCTCCCCTGCCTCCCCCTCCCTCCCTCCCGCTACCTTCGCGCTTCATGCCGGTGGCCAGGCATTTCTGGTAGCGGCAGTACTGGCAGCGGTTGCGCTGGCGCTTGTCCACGATGCAGTCCTTGTTGTCGCGGCAGGTGTAGCTGAGGTCCTTTCGGATGGTCCGCTTGAAGAAACCTTTGCAGCCCTCGCAGCTGTAGACCCCGTAGTGCTTCCCTGGAGGGAGGGCGCCGGACGGACGGGGTGAGCAGGGGCAGCAAGGGGGCCGGGGCGGGGCGGGTGGGTGGAGGAGGAGGAGGAGGGTGGGTCAGCTCCTCACCCACCTACCCTCCCCACCCCCAGGACACCTCCAACGCCCTTCGCCTCCCCACCCAAGGCACAACCCAGGCTTGGCCCATTTCGCAGGGTCACAGAACTGTATACGGGGGGGGGGGAGGCACCTAGGCCCTAAAATGCAGGGGTATCCTTGGCCTCAAAAATCTCCCCCGGCAGCCACCCCTTGGCCACCCCTTCCTTTAATGCCCCACGAATCCAAGACCACATTGCCCCCCAAAACCAGCTTTGCCCAATCTGGAGACCGGGAATCCCACGCCCGACCCTCCTTGTCTTCCTCTGGCAAGACCTCAACCCCATTCCAGTCTCTGTGCAGACCCCCGAGTGACAAAATATCTCCCTCCATGACTGTGGGGACACAGAGAGACCCGCCCCTTCCTTGCCACCCCAACCGCTAAGGAATCTTTGCATTATTATTACCCTCAAAGCAGCTATGATGATAATATAACATTATTATTTAATTAATATTAATAATAATAATAGCATTATTTAAACCCCCATTATAATTATTATTTTAAGGCAGGGGCCGCTCCTGCTCCCTCACTCGTCTCCCTACTCCCCCTGCCCCGTCCAAACAAGCTAGTCTTCTCCCCCGCTGCCCAGCCGCCTCAAGCCCTGCCCCCCACCCACGCCAGAACTGACCGCCCTGCCCCAAGCGCCCGCCCCCCCCACAGAAACACCGACTCCGCCGACTGGGGCTCCCGCGAGGTCCGCACGCACACCTGACGACCGGTCGCCGCAGATGGCGCAGAGCCGCTTCCCGGGCATCATGGCTCCGTGGGGGTGGCCGGCCACCACCCGCATGCCCAGGGGGGGCTTCACGTCGTCCGAGCTGCTGACCGAGTGGAGTCCCGACAGGTTCACCGTGGAGTTGATCTGCGGAAGGGCCAGAGAAGGCGCTCAGTCCGGCGGCCTGGTCTGCACAGAGCGCCTCTGCCGCACGGAGACCGGCCTGACCGTTCACTCAAGGAGCAGCGCTGGACAACTTGGGGGTCCCTTTACCTGCCGAATCGCCTCCCCCCAATGCGCCTTAGTTCTTACCCTACTATATATAAAAAAATAATAAATTGTCTGAGAGCGCAAAATATGGTCTGAAGCTCAACATCAAAAAAAACGAAGATCATGGCCACTGGTCCCATCACCTCCTGGCAAATAGAAGGGGAAGAAATGGAGGCAGTGAGAGATTTCACTTTCTTGGGTTCCATGATCACTGCAGATGGTGACAGCAGTCACAAAATTAGAAGACGCCTGCTTCTTGGGAGAAAGCAATGACAAACCTAGACAGCATCTTAAAAAGCAGAGACATCACCTTGCCGACAAAGGTCCATATAGTTAAAGCTATGGTTTTCCCAGTAGTAATGTATGGAAGTGAGAGCTGGACCATAAAGAAGGCTGATCGCCGAAGAATTGATGCTTTTGAATTATGGTGCTGGAGGAGACTCTTGAGAGTCCCATGGACTGCAAGAAGATCAAACTTATCCATCCTTAAAGAAATCAGCCCTGAGTGCTCACTGGAAGGACAGATCCTGAAGTTGAGGCTCCAGTACTTTGGCCACCTCATGAGAAGAGAAGACTCCCTGGAAAAGACCCTGATGTTGGGAAAGATGGAGGGCACAAGGAGAAGGGGACGACAGAGGATGAGATGGTTGGACAGTGTTCTCGAAGCTACTAACATGAGTTTGGCCAAACTGCGAGAGGCAGTGAAGGATAGGCGTGCCTGGCGTGCTCTGGTCCATGGGGTCACGAAGAGTCGGACACGACTGAACGACAACAACAACCTTAGCATCTTAAGGTAAAGGTAAAGGGACCCCTGACCATTAGGTCCAGTCGTGTTCGACTCTGGGGTTGCGGCGCTCATCTCGCACCTGGCATCTTAGTCTACTGTTATTCCAGTTTTCTGAAAGTCTGGAAATATTGCTGTCGAACGTTTTGTTGTTGTGTCCTTCTTGTAAGTCGCTTTGAGGCTCGCTTGGTTTTTTTTTCTTACAATCAAGCAGTGTATATGAATGAGAGGAAATGAAATCATTTTTGATTTTATTACTAGCGTATTAAATTCCTTGGTTGCATTTTCTGCCATGGCAACCCAAAGCAACTTACAACCCCACTTACAACGCAAAATACAAAAATAAAGGCAAAGGCCTGGTTGGAGAGGAATGTCCATCCCCCCGGGAGCCTGAGAACGTGTAACGAAAGTGCCAGGTGAGCCTCCTTGGGAAGAGTGTTCTGCAAATGGGAAGCCACCACTGAAAAGGCCCCGTTCTCACATTACCACCCTATCCACCTATCCGTTTGGGACGCGGGTGGCGCTGTGGGTTAAACCACAGAGCCTAGGGCTTGCTGATCAGAACATCAGCGGTTCGAATCTCCGCAACGGAGTGAGCTCCCGTTGCTCGGTCCCAGCTCCTGCCCACCTAGCAGTTTGAAAGCACGTCAAAGTGCAAGTAGATAAATAGGTACGCTCCGGCAGGAAGGTAAACGGCGTTTCCGTGCGCTGCTCTGGTTCGCCAGAAGCGGCTTAGTCATGCTGGCCACATGACCCGAAGCTGTACGCCGGCTCCCTCAGCCAGTAAAGCAAGATGAGCGCTGCAACCCCAGAGTCGGACACGACTGGACCTAATGGTCAGGGGTCCCTTTACCTTTACCTATCCACCTGTCTGCATTTAATTCTATTAACGTTGTTTTTTTACCGGCAGTTTTCCTTCTTCCTAGGTTGTTAGCTGTTCCTACTTTATTTGTAAGCTGCCTTGATTCCAGTCAGGGAAAAAGGCAGGGTTTAAATAGGTATTATAATAACAACAGCAATGCTTTGTAGGTCAAAAACATCACTTTGACTTGCGCCCAAGAACTAAGTGGTCGCCAAGTTTAATTAACTTGTTCTTCTGTTTATTTATTTTCCATTAGAATTTGTATACTGCGCTCCATCTGTAGCTCTTAGGGCGGCCCACAACATACAGGTGAAACTAAAAAAATTAGAATATGGTGGAAAGGTTCGTTTCTTTCAGTAATTCAACTTAAAAGGTGAAACTAATATATGAGATAGACTCATGACATGCAAAGCGAGATATGTCAAGCCTTTATTTGTTATAATTGTGATGATTATGGCGTACAGCTGATGAGAACCCCAAATTAACAATCTCAACTTTGGGGTTTTCATCAGCTGTGCGCCATAATCATCACAATTATAACAAGCAAAGGCTTGACATATCTTGCTTTGCATGTCATGAGTCTATCTCATATATTAAACTCCAGTAGCTAATGAAAACAATTGCTAATAATAATAATATTTATTATTTGTACCCCGCCCATCTGGCTGGATTTCCCCAGCCACTCTGGGCGGCTTCCAACAAAAATCAGATACAAAAATATCACACATTAAAAACTTCCCTGAAAAGGGCTGCCTTCAGGTATTTTCTGAATGTCAGGTAGTTGTTTATCTCCTTGACCTGTGATGGGAGGGCGTTCCACAGGGCGGGCGCCACTACCGAGAAGGCCCTCTGCCTGGTTCCCTGTAGCTTTGCTTCTCGCAGTGAGGGAACCGCCAGAAGGCCCTCGGCGCTGGATCTCAGTGTCCGGGCTGAACGATGGGGGTGGGGACGCTCCTTCAGGTCTACAGGACCGAGGGTTACATAAATGGACTTTCCCACAATATTCTAATTTTTCGAGTTTCACCTGTACAGTTTCAATATAAAACACACAAAAAAACATAATAAAAACTATCTCCTTTAAAAGGGCAGCGGGTGTCAATCAGCCAAAGGCCTGGTGAAAAAAAGTTTTTGCCTGGAGCCTGAAGGTGTCTAATGAAAGCGTCAGGAAGAACTTCCTGACAGTGAGAGCTGTTGGACAGTGGGATTTGCTGCCAAGGAGTGTGGTGGAGTCTCCTTCTTTGGAGGTCTTGAAGCGGAGGCTTGACAGCCATCTGTCAGGAATGCTTTGATGGTGTTTCCTGCTTGGCAGGGGGTTGCACTGGATGGCCCTTGGGGTCTCTTCCAACTCTAGGATTCTAGGATTCATCAGCTGAACCTCCCTGGGAAGAGCATGCCGCAAACGAGGAGCCACTGCAGAAAAGGCCCCTTCTTCTGTTGCTGCCATCAAGACCTCTCATGGAAGAGGCACACGAAGAAAGACCTCAGAGTCGGGTCCCGGGAGGTTCAGGTAGACCCACCACATGCCCAAGCACTTCTGCCCCATCACGGAGCAGAAGGCACAGATCCTGGCTCCCAGCCCGTTTGCTCCCCTTCACCCAGCTGCCGGGGAAGGGAGGGTAGCAGTCTTACCTGGGGGCTGCTGACAGGCCCGTAGCCAATGGAGGGTGTCGCCGGGAGTCCGGGGGACCCCATGGAGGAGCTGATGACGGGGAAGGGAGACCCCAGGCCGCTGATGGAGGTGGTCATGGCGGAGCCGATCATGGAAGGGTGCAGGGGAGCCGAGGGCTCTGGCAGAGGGGACGCTCCGGTGCCTCGCAGCGGTGGGGAAGAACTGAGGGAAGAGCTATCCGGACTCCGGCAGCCTGGAAGAAGGAGGGGAGAGAGAGCATTAAAGGCCACTCTCACCCCTCCGTGCTGGTGAAGACACGCACTGGAGAGAGACCCAAGGCCGAGATGAGCTGCCGCAGGCTCCAGCCCTTCCGCCCTTTCCCCAGAACTGCTCACTCCGGATATTTTGCAACCCCGCAAGAGGCACCACGAGACTCGAGGGCTTCCTGGCCGCCCGCCTCTGGTGGGGAAGGAACCCAGGAGACCGGCGCCCAGCCGCCTTCCCTCCCTCCCTCCCTCCCGCGCACAGTAAGAATTGCACATGGGGCGAAGAAAGCGGAGAGAAGAAGGAACACAGAGAGAGCCAAGGAAGCCAGATGCCTAAGAGAATCTGAAGAAGTGTGCATGCACACGAAAGCTCATACCAAGAACAACCTAGTTGGTCTCTAAGGTGCTACTGGAAGGAATTTTTTTATTTTGTTTTGTTTTGCCTAAGAGAAAGTCCTTCGCGCAGCGGGACTTGACTTAACTGCGCAAGTCCCACTCGCGGGAGGCAGGGACCGCCTCCAACTTGGAGGGATTTAAGAGAGGATTGGAGGAATTTGGGGAGGAGATGGAGGCGACCCATAGCCATGATGGAGACTATGCTCTGCCCTCCACAGTCAGAGGCAGAAATGGGTCCGGATGCCAGCTGCTGGAAGACGCAGGAGGGAAAAGTTACTCCTGTGAGGAAAGGCTGCTGGCCAGGATGGGTCCCTTTGGCCTGATCCAGCAGGGCTCTTTTGATTCTTTTTACGGAACCTCCAGTCCCAGAGGCAGCCTATCTTGATTCCTAGACTCTCAGCGCCCCCTTTGGCCTGATCCTGCAGCAGGCTCCTCTTACATTCTTATGTTCTACTCTCTTCACAAACAGCTTCCCAACCATCAAGTGAGAGGTGAGCAAATCCTGCGGGGATAAAAGCCCCCACGTTGGGCACAAGACTCCTGCATTGCAGCAGGTTGGACTAAATGACCCCCCCGGGGTCCCTTTTCCGCTCCAGAATTCTATTCTTCTATGCTTCTTCACGTGGCCTGCTCTGAGTAACCGCAGAAGCTCGGTGGGAGAGGAGAGGGAACTGGTGGATTGAGCAACTGCCACTTCCTCCTTCCTTCAAAACAAGCTGAGACTTCGGGATCGTCCCCTCACAACTTCTGCACCCCCATGCAGCTTCCTCCCCGCAGCAGAAGCGCACACAAACCCCAGCCCTTCTGCCAGGAGCAAACTGCGCAGCAGTCAGCCTCCAAGCGTCCTGTGGTGGTGAGTTCCAAAGGGCCCAGGATCTCCTGCCCCTCACAGGGATGGGCACAAAGTTATCCAGAGCGAGGTGGGCGTTCCTCTTTTGAAAGCCCTCCATGCTTTGGGGAGCATGGGCGTAAGGAAATGTCGCTGGGCTGGGCCGCTTTGAGGCAGGGAAATGGGGTCTGGCCAGGCAGAGCAGCCCTTGGAGTCGTCAGCAGAGCCTGGCTGCTAGACCAGGCCAAAGGGGGCGCAAGCAGGATCCGGGCACAATCTCCCCTCCTGAGGTTTCCAGCAATCAGTACTGGATCACAGTGTTCAAAACTCAAGATATATAATCTAATCGCCAAATGGCACCTTAAACCTAGGTTATGGTTGCCACAATGTTTTTAGGAGGTAATTTAATTATTGTTTGATTTTATACCAATGTTATGTATCTGATGTTAGCCACCCTGAGCCCGACTTCGGCCGGGGAGGGCGGGATATAAATAAAAGTTTATTATTATTATTACTTGTTATTATTCCTTTGTAAGAAAATATGAAATAACGTAAAACCATTTTTGCGGTGGGGGGGGAATCAATGGGGGGGTCGACAAGAAATTTTCTGCACCGGGTACCACCTGACCTTCCTATGCCTGGGGGGGGGATGTGACAAAAAAATTTTTGCCCCCGCGTACCAATTTACCTTGCTACGCCCCTGTTCACACATTAAACAAAACCATCCAGGATAAAACTAATTCAGTCTTCCAAAGGAAATATTTCAGATCCTTCTCTAAGTGACATTTGGCTTTCTTCATGTTTATTTGGCCCAACTGCAGGAGGCAGTGGAGGATAGGGGTGCCTGGCATGCTGTGGTCCATGGGGTCGGACACGACTGAACAGCAGCAACAACAACAATTTATATAGCTGCCCCACAGCAGAATCCTAGAGTTGGAAGAGACCCCAAGGGCCATCCAGTCCAACCCCCTGCCAAGCAGGAAACACCATCAAAGCATTCCTGACAGATGGCTGTCAAGCCTCCGCTTAAAGACCTCCAAAGAAGGAGACTCCACCACACTCCTTGGCAGCAAATCCCACTGTCAAACAGCTCTCACTGTCAGGAAGTTCTTCCTAATGTTCAGGTGGAATCTTCTTTCCTAGAGAAGGACTCTAGGAAGCCAGTGGGGGGCAACGGTGAGAGTGTCAGACGAGGGCCTGGCTCGCGGGGTGAACTTGGGCCAGTCACAGCCTCTTCTCCTCCCTCGCAGGGTCATTGTAGGGAATAACTGAGAAGGGAGCATGTACCATGTACTCCGTTGGGAAAAGCGTGGGATATAAATGCGGTAACTACACCACTCTCGTCTTCGAAATGAAATGAAAGATAATATATTTCATCGGAGCGGGGAATGGCACCTAGACAACCCCTTGTGTGGCTACCAAAACCGAAGTTTAAAGGTGCCATTTTGGCGATCAGCTTGCACACCCGAGTTTCGAATACCGAACACAGACACGTCAGGGAGACTGAACTCTTCCCCCACCTTCTACATGCGCACCCCTCCCCATACAATTTCGGTTTGGGTTTTGTTGCTTCTCTGGCGGCAGAAAGGACCTTGGGTTATTCTATCTATCTTGCCTCTTGTGTGTCTATATTGGTGCAACATCAAGCTGCCTGGGAGAGCTCAAGGGGCGCAGAGCAAAGTCCCACCAGGGCCACCTCCTGCACCCCAAAAGGAGGGGCAGAGTCGAGGATGCTGCTCTGGGAGAGCCTCCCTAATCCCACTTGCAGGGGGTTGGGCTAGATGACCCTCTGGGTCCCTCCCAACACTGCAATTCTAGGATTCTTCTTTTTAAGCGAGGGAAGCGAGGAGGAGGAGGAGGGGGAGGAGGAAGGCTGCACCACTTGGGTCTCTGCCTGCTGCTGCTTCTCTTACTTGCAACCCTTGTGCAGCAGGAGCAGCAGGACTTCCCAAGTCATTACTGTTAGGAATAGGAATAATTTATTATTGGCCAAGTACATTTTCCAACATACTTGGAATTTGTTTCGGCTACATTGCAATGTAAACATACAGACACTGTTCCTCTCACAATACAAAGAAGCAAAGAAACCCCACCCATAATTTACCTCCCCTTCAGCTATACAACTACGAATTTAACAATTTAATGGCACAAGGGGAAAAAAACTATTCTTGTGCCTGGCCGATTTTGTATGGAAGTAAATCAAGCAGATGATGACCGGGATGTAAAGGATCTGCTACAATTCCCTCTGCTCTCTTCCTAACTCGGGTAGCATAAATTGTCTCTGTTGAAGGCAAGCGAACACCAATCACCCTTTCTGCAATTCTCACAGCTCGTTGGAGCCTTTTCTTGTTATTATCGTTATTAATTAAACGCCGCGATTCATCCGGAGATCACAGGCAAAGAACGGAAAGGCACAATAATAATAAAGGGGGAGAGACAGAGGCAAAGCAAACCCTCATTATTCCGAACCCCCCCCCTGCACACTCCAACACGGCGCCCCCAAGTCACCCTCCGAGGGCGCCCCCTCCCTACACAACAACAACAACGCCAGGCAGATGCAGCCCCCCCCTCCCCAACCTCCTTTTGGGGTGCGAAGTGGGGGGGGGAGAAATGGAAGTCGGGTCACGTGAGAGGAACCCCCTTCTGGTTTTTTTTTGGGGCGGGGGGCTAATCACGTGTCCGTGTGTGGGGGTGGGACTGGCCCCCCCCCCATTACCTGCTCCGGCCCGTCCCGGGTCTGCCATGGCTGCTCTGCGGGCGGATCCCGAGGGAGGCCGCGACCCCGACCCCGCCGCCGCCGCCAGGGGCTCCCGGGCCTCGTCCCGACGACGCGGCCTCCCTCCCTCCCTCCCTGGGCCTACCCACAATGCCCCTCGCGCGCAGCCCAAGGCGCCCCCCCCCACCCCGCCGCCCCTGCCTCGGCCTCCGCTGGGCCTCTCCGCCGGGCGCTGCCCTCCCCGCAGCCTCCTCCTCACCCACCATGCACCGCGGGGCCGCCGCCGCCGCCTCTTCCTCCTCCTCCTCCTGGCCGAAGGGCCCTCAGGGACAGGGCCACACTCCCAGCAGGCACCGCGCGAGGCCAAGGAGAGCAGGCCGCCGATTGGACGAGGGCGCGGGGGTTACCCGGCAGGCACCGCGCGAGGGGGGGGGAAGAGAGAGAGAGGGGGGGTCGCTCTCCGCGCTCCGCCCGCCCGACAGGCGCCCGGCCAGCCTCCCACAATGCACCGGGGCCTCCCGGATGCGAGGCATTTCCCGGCAGGCGTCGCGGCCCCCCCCAGGCGCTCACCCAAAGGGGGCGGGGCGGCAGGGGAGACGGGGGCGGGGCCCTGTCATGTCTATAATACAATCTCATCATATATCCTATTGAAAAATTTGAGTTATATTATGTCACATAATTTTTCATATGCACGCACATGTATGCATATGCACTCATATATATATATATATATATATATATATATATATATATATATATATATATATAATACATGCAAAAGTGTAATATAATCCGTATAGAGCATAAAAACTGTTCACAGGGACATATATAATAATCCATTTGAAGCCGATTTCTCCTCAGAACAGCAAGGCCTCACTCTGCCCTTAACAATCATGGCGTCCGCCCGTCCGCGGAAACGGCCGTTGAACCCTAAGCGGCCGCCATCTTTGTTGAGGGCAGGGTCCGTCGCCACCGGCGCCTGCCATTTCCCCCGTCCCCTACAGCGTCGCGGGAGGGAGGAAAAAGGAAGCTCCGCGGCCGCCATTTTTGTTGCGGGCGGAAACGTCCCGTGGGCGCCATCACAGGGATGGGCAAGGGGGGGGATTATTACCACTTATTTTTTTTGAATGGAGGAAAGGGGCGGGGGGGGAGGGTGGAGTTCCCGCGATGTTTGGGGCCGGTGGGCGGGGCTCTGCTGCCACGTCAGGCTTCGGGCAGGAGATAGCGGATCCGGAGAGAGGAGCCGGGTGAGAATCCTGCTCGGGGGCGGGAGGGATTACCGGGGGAGGGGGGTTTTCCTCGTGACCCATAGGGGGTGGGGGGCCTGGGATGGGTGGGGAGGGGTCCCTCAGGGAAGCCCCACCCCCCGTTTGGGGGAAGGGCTGCAGGTCAAAGGGCGGGGGCCCCCCCTCCGTGGACCCCCCCTCTGCCCCCTCCCTCCATCGCGAGGGGGTGGACTAGATGCCCCTGGGGTCCCTCCCCACTCGCCTTTCCCTCGCGCAGCCTTTCCCTCCCCTTCCTGAATCAGGACCCCCCCCAGTCTCCTTGGGCTTGGGGGTCCCTTTTCTTTGCTGCCCCCCCATCTCCCAACACGTGTTTCCCCCTCTCCTTCCTCCCTTCCTGGGGGGCAGAAAACGCATTCGCCCCCACCCTGGAGGGGGGGCAGGAAAGAGGGGCTGGGCTTGGGGTCCCACCCTTGGCAGGTTCTCCAGGGATGGGCAATCACCCTTGGCAGGCTCTCCAGGGATGGGCCTGGGTCTGATCCTGCAAAGCATCTTGAAAAGGGGCCCCAGCTGGTAGATCTGAGTTTCTGACATGATGATGGGGGGGGGGGCAGAGAGATGAGGGTCGACCGGCTGCTTAACACCCCCCCCCCCTGTGTGGGTCAGAGTCATTCCTTAAAACAAGGTTGCTGTCGCCCAGACAGAAAGTCCAGTTGCCGGTTTTTTGTGGGGGGGGCAAGACGGCTCTGAAATCTTGTTTTTGAAACCGATTGAGTCTCAGTTAAATGTCTGGCTAGTTTCGAAGACAACCTGAAGATCTCTGAGAAGTGAAACGAGGAAAGTCCCTCTTGATCCATTTAGATACTGGCCAATTCCGGCCTCATTTTTCTTAATGGTGACACGGATCATTCACAACAAAGGGATATTCTCATTCACAACAAAGGGCGTGTTAAGGGAAGACAAGCGACAACAATTTAGCTATGACGTCGTTGGCGCCTCCCGCTCACGGCTGCGCAGGAAAAGCCCATTGGGTTCCAGAAATTCCATTCCGATTGCGCAGATAAAATATAATGGATAGAATTCTACAGGAAGGGATCTGAGTGTGTGACAGCAGACCAGGATCCCCAAATGGTGGAGATGTCAGGTACTATCCTGGCACCTGGGCACAGTGGCGTAGCAAGGCTCGGCGCTGCCCGGGGCGGCAGTGCAGAGGCACCCCCCTGGGGGAGGGGCACGCCACGTGCGTTGTGACGTCATCGCGATGTCACGATGCATGCAGATGCCGCTGAAAGGGGGAAATTCCCCCTTCCCGTCGCTTTTTTCGGCGGGGGGTGGGCCAGCGAGGAGGGGGTGGCACGCTTGTCCCTGGCATGACGCCCCCTCCTCGCTGGCCCACCCTCCCCCCGCTGAAAGAAATCGCTGGGAGGGGGGGGGAAAGGGAAGCAGAGCAGGCGACGTTCAAGGCCCTCCTTGCTGGCGCGCCCCTCGTGCCGAAAAATAGCCGCTGGAAGGGGGGGAAAGGCGGCATGCGTCCATTTGGGGCGGGGCAGGGTGGGCAGCGGCCAAAATGTCACCCCCATCCCCTGGAACCCAGGGCGGACCGCCCCCCGCCCCCCCTTGCTATGCCCCAGCCTGGGCATCATTACTTGGTCGCAGGCGGCCGAATGCCAGGCGGCAAAATGCGCCTGGGTGATTTCGAAGGCTGGTGTGGTTTTGACCTTCCTTCTCCCCACAGATCCGGCGCCATGGCTGCTAGCAGGTTACTCGCCAGCCCCCAGCCCACGGACGTGGCCACCGCCGTGGTGCTCTGCTTGGCGCTGCTGTGGGGGGCCTCCGCGCAGCACGAGGGCTTTCACGGCCACGCTCACGAGGACTTCCACCACGGCCACAGCCACGCTCACGGCCACGGCCACACGCACGAGGGTATCTGGCACGGCCACGCGCATGACGACGGGCACACGCACGAGGGCATCTGGCACGACCACGGTGACGGGCACACGCACGAGGGGATCTGGCACGGCCACGCTCACGAGGGCCACCACGGACACAGCCACTCGCACGGGGGCCACTCGCACGAAGGCTCGCACCATGGGCACTCGCACGAGGATGTTCACCACGGGCACAGCCACGGGCACGAGGACCCCCACCACGGCCATTTCCACGAGGGTCCTCTCCACCACAGCCACTCGCACGAGTCTCCTGCCGGCGGCCCCACCAAGACCCAATCCTTCCCTGGGAACGAGAAGCCTCTGCCGAGGAGGGAGAAGTTGGAGCCGCTGCAGTTGTGGACTTACGTGAGTGGCGGCCTCCGTGGCTTCCAGCAACAGGCAACCCAGGGTCTTCCTGGATCGCTTTCCCCAGGCTCTGGGTGGGACGGGGGTCTTCTGCTCTGCCTGGGGACGGGAGAGGCCGGCAGCGCTTTCCTCTCCGCGTTGTCTTGGAAGCAAGTTCCACACATCCAGTGGGGTTTCTTTCCTAGTAAGTGCCTTTAGCAGGCCGGCCGTGCAGAGAGACGCCATCGTGTTGATGGTGAATTCAATGCCATCCCTCTTGCCCATTTTTTACTATCCAACATTATCTGTTTTCACTCTGCAAGAGAAAACCCCTAGCTTGGCGGGGGGGCCCTCGAGAGTCCAGCGGCTTGGGCTGGATGGCTCTGGACCAGGGTGGATTGATTTAAATCAAACTGATTTACCGTATTTTTCGCTCCATAAGACGCACTTCCTCCTAAAAAGTAAGGGGAAATATCTGTGCGTCTTATGGAGCGAATGGTGGTCCCTGGAGCTGAATTGCCCAGGGGCCAAAAGAGGATCATGCTTTTTATTTTACAAAGAGAAAAGGGGTGTTGAAAGGACCCCGCTCAGCAGCTGATCAGCAAGAGATCGGGAGAGAGATAAGAGTCCCGGCTCCCTTTCAGCCCCGCCCTCCATTGTTGAATGTGCTGCAGAGGGAGGTTGTTTGTTTCCCCAGCGACATGTGACTGGCTGATTAGATTATCTGTCTGGAAACTGTAGAAAAGGCTCCCTTTCCTTTAGAAGCTGCAGAAATGTGAGTTGAACCCCATAAAAATCCTCTTTGCTTTTCCCCCTTTGCAAAAGGAGCTTTGCTTTTCCCCCTTTGCAAAAAAGCTGCAAAACTTTTAGCTGATCCTCAAAAAAACAGGGCTTTTCCCTTTGCAAAAAAAGCTGCAAAACTTTTAGCTGATCCTCAAAAAAACAGGGCTTTTCCCTTTGCAAAAAAAGCTGCAAAACTTTTAGCTGATCCTCAAAAAAACAGGGCTTTTAGAGGAGGAAAAACAGAGAAATATTCTTTTTCTTGTTTCCTCCTCTAAAAACAAGGTGCGCCCTATGGTCCGGTCCGGTGTGCCCTATGGAGCGAAAAATACGGTGAATCACGATTTAAATCACCAGTCAGTAAGGCTCAGGTTGGATTTAAATTTAAAAAAATCAGATTTTTAAAAATTTTAATTGGATTTTTAAAATTTAAATCAGGGTGTTGTTGTTTTTTTTAAAAAAATCCACCCTGAGCCTTACTGACTAGTGATTTAAATCAGTTTGATTTAAGTCAAATCCACCCTGCTGGCTGTGGGTGTGACCCTCTCTTTCTCTCTGTGTCCCCCCACCCCCACACCCGTAGGCCATTGGTGCCACTCTCCTCATCAGCGCTGCCCCGTACTTCATCCTCTTCCTCATCCCGGTGGAGTCCAACACCTCCCAGCACCAGGCCCTCCTCAAACTGCTGCTCAGCTTCGCCTCGGGGGGGCTTCTGGGAGACGCCTTCCTGCACCTCATCCCTCACGCGCTGGGTGAGTTGAAGGACAGCCCCCTGGTCCTGCCTCTTCCCTCCCCTCCCCTCCCCTCGTCCGAGTGAGCTGCGTGTCCGGGGGTTGGACTACGTGGCCTTCGGGGCTCCCTTTCAGCCCTGTGACTCTTATCACCCGTTTCTTCTCCCCTCCAGAGCCGCACTCCCACCACGGGGAAGGCGCAGGGCACAGCCACGTGAAGCCGGCATCCCACGGCCATTCTCACCAGGGTAAGAGCTCAGCGCTGGGGGGGGGGAGGTTTTTGCGCTACAATTCCCAGCATCCCTAGGGAGCCAGAGCAGAAGTCACGGGTGATGGGTGTTGTAGCCAATAACATCTGGGGAGCTCAAGTGGAGAGAGTCGTCCCAGGAGGAGGGCAAACATTTGTACACTTAGTAGTTTACCTTAGTAGTTTTCCCAGTAGTAATGTACGGAAGTGAGAGCTGGACCATAAAGAAGACTGATCGCCGAAGAATTGATGCTTTTGAATTCTGGTGCTGGAGGAGACTCTTGAGAGTCCCATGGACTGCAAGAAGATCAAACCTATCCATCCTTAAAGAAATCAGCCCTGAGTGCTCACTGGAAGGACAGATCCTGAAGTTGAGGCTCCAGTACTTTGGCCACCTCATGAGAAGAGAAGACTCCCTGGAAAAGACCCTGATGTTGGGAAAGATGGAGGGCACAAGGAGAAGGGGACGACAGAGGATGAGATGGTTGGACAGTGTTCTCGAAGCTACTAACATGAGTTTGGCCAAACTGCGGGAGGCAGTGGAGGATAGGGTGCCTGGCGTGCTCTGGTCCATGGGGTCACGAAGAGTCGGACACGACTGAACAACTGAACAACAACAGATTACCTGTACAATTTGCACTCTACTTATGGGCGAAAACGTGACACACCTGAGCTCAATTTAAGCAAGGCAGTCTCTGCCCGCACATGCTTATAATTTAAAGGATGGAAGGCGGTCAATGGATTGAGGTTGAATCCTGACAAGGCAGAAGTACTGTTTTGGGGGACAGGGGGTGGGTGGGTGTGGGGGACTCCCTGGTCCTGAATGGGGTAACTGTGCCCCTGAAGGACCAGGTGCGCAGCCTGGGAGTCATTTTGGACTCACAGCTGTCCATGGAGGCGCAGGTTAATTCTGTGTCCAGGGCAGCTGTCTACCAGCTCCATCTGGTACGCAGGCTGAGACCCTACCTGCCCGCAGACTGTCTCGCCAGAGTGGTGCATGCTCTGGTTATCTCCCGCTTGGACTACTGCAATGCGCTCTATGTGGGGCTACCTTTGAAGGTGACCCGGAAACTGCAATTAATCCAGAATGCGGCAGCTAGACTGGTGACTGGGAGTGGCCGCCGGGACCACATAACACCGGTCCTGAGAGATCTGCATTGGCTCCCAGTACGTTTCCGAGCACAATTCAAAGTGTTGGTGCTGACCTTCAAAGCCCTAAACGGCCTCGGCCCTGAAGGAGCGTCTCCACCCCCATCCTTCAGCCCAGACACTGAGATCCAGCACCGAGGGCCTTCTGGCGGTTCCCAGTGTGGTGTAGTGGTTAAGAGCGGTGGACTCGTAATCTGGTGAACCGGGTTCGCGTCTCCGCTCCTCCACATGCAGCTGCTGGGTGACCTTGGGCTAGTCACACTTCTCTGAAGTCTCTCAGCCCCACTCACCTCACAGAGTGTTTGTTGTGGGGGAGGAAGGGAAAGGAGAATGGTGTTTTTCTTAAAATAATTTTATTCATTTTGTAAGATAGGAAAACATAATAAAACCTGAAAAATACAAAAATTTAGAAAAAAAGAGTAAAAAAAACTTCTGACAATCACATAACTTATTCTTAACATCAGTAAGTGACTTCCCCCAGTAACAGGTAGGTAGCCGTGTTGGTCTGCCGTAGTCAAAACAAAATAAAAAATAAAAAAAATTCCTTCCAGTAGCACCTTAGAGACCAACTAAGTTTGTTCTGGGTATGAGCTTTCGTGTGCATGCACACTTCTTCAGATACCCCATCTGAATTTCATTCCCCCCCCCCAATCTGAATTTCATTTCCCTAATCTTTTTTGGCACTTTCTAAGGGCTAGCATCTTATCCAATATTTTCTTCTAAAACATCTGTAGTTCCTAAAAATGGGAAAGGAGATTGTTAGCCGCTTTGAGACTCCTTGTTGTTGTCCACTCGTTCAGTCGTGTCCGACTCTTCGTGACCCCATGGACCACAGCACGCCAGGCACGCCTATCCTCCACTGCCTCCCGCAGTTTGGCCAAACTCATGCCAGTCGCTTCGAGAACACTGTCCAACCATCTCGTCCTCTGTCGTCCCCTTCTCCTTGTGCCCTCCATCTTTCCCAACATCAGGGTCTTTTCCAGGGAGTCTTCTCTTCTCATGAGGTGGCCAAAGTACTGGAGCCTCAACTTCAGGATCTGTCCTTCTAGTGAGCACTCAGGGCTGATTTCTTTAAGGATGGATAGGTTTGATCTTCTTGCAGTCCATGGGACTCTCAAGAGTCTCCTCCAGCACCATAATTCAAAAGCATCAATTCTTCGGCGATCAGCCTTCTTTATGGTCCAGCTCTCACTTCCGTACATTGAGACTCCGTAGGGTAGTGATAAAGCGGGATATCAAATCCAAACTCTTCTTCCTCCTCTTCTTCCTCCTCTTCTTCTTCCTTCCAGGTTCTGAGCACCAGCACATGATGTCGGTGGGCCTCTGGGTGCTGGGGGGCATCGTGGCCTTCCTGGTGGTGGAGAAGTTCGTCCGGCACGTCAAGGGAGGCCACGGACACCACGGCCACAGCCACGGTGGGTGCGGCAAAAGCCTCGGGGCCAAATCTCCCCCGTTCCTCGTTTATTCACTTCTTCGTTCGATTTATACACCGCCCTTTGTCCAAAGATCTCGGCGGGGGGCAAGATAAACTTGCAAAAGGATGCAGGAATTTGGGGAAATGATCTACAACGAGCTAAAAAAAAATGTTTACATTTTAACTTTTCCAAAAAGCAAAAAAACCGGCAGCCTTTCTGCTGGGGATTATGGGCGCAGAGATACCGAAAGTTTTAAAGAGCTTATTTGTGTACGCAGCCACGGCAGGGAGAATGTTAGCCCAGTGTTGGAAATGTGAGGACACATCGACAAAAATGGAAGGGCAAATGAAACTATTGGAACACGCCGAGATTGGAGCCATGTAGATCGAAAATTCAACAGAGAATAGGATAAATATATCTAAGAGATCACTGCAAGCATCTAAAATCATTGGCAGGCTTTGAAGGATTCCTGCAACGTGTCGTAATCCTTGGATGCATAGGATAATTGTAAAGTAGGTAATGGCAAAGGGACCCCTGACCATTAGGTCCAGTCATGGACGACTCTGGGGTTGCGGCGCTCATCTCGCTTTACTGGCCGAGGGAGCCGGCGTTTGTCCGCAGACAGCTTCTGGGTCATGTGGCCAGCATGACTAAGCCGCTTCTGGCGAACCAGAGCAGCGCACGGAAACGCCGTTTACCTTCCCACCAGAGTGGTACCTATTTATCTACTTGCACTTTGACTTGCTTTCGAACTGCTAGGTTGGCAGGAGCAGGGACCGAGCAACGGGAGCTCACCCCGTCGCGGGGATTCGAACCGCCGACCTTCTGATCGGCAAGCCCTAGGCTCATAGAGGACCCAGGCTGGGGAGGAGGGATGTCTCAATACGGGAACAATTTAACATATTTCCATCTTTTCATTTCTACTTTGTTTAACTACACCAGGGGTGGCCAACTCCCAAGAGACTGCCGTCTACTCACAGAGTTAAAAACTGGCAGGGATCTACCCCCTTTTTGGGGTTCAGGTCCAAAGTTTTTTGGGGGGTTCGGGTCAAAGTTGTTGATTTTTTTTCAGGGAGGAGGTAAAATGTTGAGCTTTTTTAGGGGAGCCACAGTTGTTCAGCTTCTTTGGGGAGAGCCAATGATCTACCAGTGATCTACTGCAGACATCCAGTGATCTACCGGTAGATCTACCTGTTGGACATGCCTGATCTCCATTATCAATGGAGAGTTACAACTGTCATTCACTGCATGAAATTAATATAGATTAAATGAGGTGGGGGGCGATAAACTTGTCGCCGTGCATCCTGATCAAGTTTGCAGATGACACCAAATTGGGAGGGGTGGCTAATACCCCAGAGGACAGGATCACACTTCAAAATGACCTTAACAGATTAGAGAACTGGGCCAAAGCAAACAAGATGAATTTTAACAGGGAGAAATGTAAAGTACTACACTTGGGCAAAAAAAAATGAAAGGCACAAATACAGGATGGGTGACACCTGGCTTGAGAGCAGTACATGTGAAAAGGATCTAGGAGTCTTGGTAGACCATAAACTTGACATGAGTCAACAGTGTGATGCAGCAGCTAAAAAAGCCAATGCAATTCTGGGCTGCATCAATAGGAGTATAGCATCTAGATCAAGGGAAGTAATAGTACCACTGTATTCCGCTCTGGTCAGACCTCACCTGGAATACTGTGTCCAGTTCTGGGCACCACAGTTCAAGAAGGATACTGACAAGCTGGAACGTGTCCAGAGGAGGGCAACCAAAATGGTCCAAGGCCTGGAAACGATGCCTTATGAGGAACGGCTTAGGGAGCTGGGTATGTTTAGCCTGGAGAAGAGAAGGTTAAGGGGTGATATGATAGCCATGTTCAAATATATAAAAGGATGTCATATAGAGGAGGGTGAAAGGTTGTTTTCTGCTGCTCCAGAGAAGCGGACACGGGGCAATGGATTCAAACTACAAGAAAGAAGATTCCACCTAAACATTAGGAAGAACTTCCTGACAGTGAGAGCTGTTGGACAGTGGGATTTGCTGCCAAGGAGTGTGGTGGAGTCTCCTTCTTTGGAGGTCTTGAAGCGGAGGCTTGACAGCCATCTGTCAGGAATGCTTTGATGGTGTTTCCTGCTTGGCAGGGGGTTGGACTGGATGGCCCTTGTGGTCTCTTCCAACTCTTGGATTCTATTTGTTGGGAGGGCAGCGGATAGATTCCTGGTCCCCCCTGAATCTTTCCTTTCCTCCCCCCCCCAGTTTCCAAAGCCAAGTGCAGCGACGATGAAGCAGAGAAGGAGCCTTTGCGGGGAAAGACGTCGGAGAAAATAGCCCCCTCCCAGGGGAGGCAGAAGCCCCCCGACTCTGGTGAGGTGGTGCATTTGGGCGAGCCCTGGGGTTTTTTGGGGGGGCTTTTCTAAAACGTGGGGTTCAGGGACACAGCCCCCCCGACTCACTTTCTCTCCTCTCTCCTCCCAGCCATGCGCGTGTCTGGATACCTGAACCTGGCCGCCGACTTTGCCCACAACTTCACGGACGGGCTGGCGCTGGGGGCGTCCTTCCTGGCGGGGGGCACGGTCGGAGCCGTCACCACCCTGACGGTCCTGCTCCACGAGGTGCCCCACGAGGTGGGCGACTTCGCCATCCTGGTCCAGTCCGGCTGCAGCAAGAAGAAGGTAACGGAGCTCCCTGGCGGGGCGGGTTCAAAATACGGATATTTCTTTCGTGAGTTTGATACGCTGCTTGGATCCAACAGCCGTTTGTAAGAAAGGGAGAAACAGTCAAATTGCCAGTGATTATGATCAATCAGGAGGGACGCGGGTGGCACTGTGGGCTAAACCACAGAGCCTACGGCTTGCCGATCAGAAGGTCGGTGGTTCGAATCCCCACGAACCGGAGTCGGGCTCAGGGTGGCTAACATCAGATACATAACATTGGTATAAAATCAAACAATAATTAAATTACCTCCTAAAAACATCTCAAAATCAAATTAAAGTCTAATTAGATGGCTTTCCACAGGGTTAGGGTTGGGAACAGTAAGTGCTCCACTGAACTGAAATTTCAGCCTTCACGACATAGGAAAACAGCCAAGTGAACAGCTATTTTGGTGGAGGAGGGTCAAGAAATTTCATATATATATTAACCGATATCGGAGCAGGCATTTCCAAAAGAAAAAAATCAAAAAAGATTTTTTTTTCAAAAAAAAATTCCAAAAACATTCCAAAAACATTTCAAAAAACATTTTTAAAAAAATCCAAAAACATTAAAAATAAAATAAATTTCATATTGTTCCCTATAGTCACCCCCTCCTATACCCGGGTACCCGCCCCCCCCCCCGCTACGCCCCTCCCTATTTGTTCTTGTATTGTTCCCGTTTTTCTTTTCCCTTTTCCTCTCCCTCTTCCTTTTCCCTTTTCCTCCTTTCCGGTTAGGCTTTCTATCTTCGACGAAAAGAAGATAAGCATATTTCCACCTTTTAATTAAAAAAAAAAATCTATTGAAAAGAAAGAGGGCACCTTATCCTAGCAGGCTTCCCATTTTCAAAAGAAAAAAATTCAAAAAAAGATTTTTTTTTCAAAAAAAAATTCCAAAAACATCCAAAAACATTAAACAAAAAAATCAAAAAAACAAATAAACAAACAAACAAACCCCCCAAAAAAACATATAATCTAGACATTATAATCCACAAAAAATAATATTTGAAAAAACAAAACACACAGAAAAAAGCAAAGAATTATAAATAACAATTAAAAATTGACTTCCAATTGTCTGTATATCGCTTCCCTTAATAATGAAACAAAACTTGCTATACCTTATACAATGATTGAAAAATATATAACTAAATAAATAGCTCACATTTTAATATAAATCTCCCCACATATATCTCAATCTAAGCAAATCACCAAATCCGTTCTTATACCTTCTTTTTTCAGATAGTCTTCCACATATTTCCACTCAGCCTTAGATCTTTGTTTGGATATATTTCGAATTGCTGCCGTCATCTTAGCCAAATTCATGAATTCCACTAATTTAATCAACCATTCTTGACTCAGACCTTACCAACGTAAAAAATTACAGGCCGATATCATTATTAAACAACGATTATAAGATTTTTACAACTCTTCTGGCCCAAAGACTAAAAAGGATTTTGGCATATTATATACACTCGGATCAAGCAGGTTTCCTTCCAGGGCGACAGGTGAAAAACAATATGCGAATGATGGTAAATATTATAGACTACTTAGATTTAAGAATAAATAAACAAGCAGCATTAATTTTTTTGGATGCCGAGAAAGCGTTCGACACCCTGTCTTGGACCTTTATGAAAATAAACTCGGAAGAGATAGGATTAGGCATGAAATTTAGGAGAAGTATTGAAGCTATATACAAAGAACAGAAAGCACGGTTGACTGAATTGTCGGGATTTTCTCCCAGTGAGACTGCCCTCCTTTTTGTCCCCGTCCCCCCCGCCAGGCGATGAAGCTTCAGCTGGTGACGGCGCTGGGCGCCCTGGCGGGCACCGTCTGCTCACTGCTGGCGGAAGGCGTGGGCGAGGCGGCCACGGCCTGGATCCTGCCCTTCACGGCCGGAGGCTTCATCTACGTGGCCACCGTCTCGGTCATCCCCGAGCTGCTGCAGGACTCGGGGCCCGTGCAGTCCCTCCTGGAGGTGCTGGGACTGGTCGGCGGAGTCGCCATGATGGTCTTCATCGCCCAGTACGAGTAGAGCGGAGGGAGGGGGCCGGGGGGCAGGCACCCATTGGGGGCAGCAGAGGCGGGACCAAGGAGAAACGGACAGCCCTGCCCCACTCCCCCTCCAACTCCACCCGGGGTCCAGACATTTCAGCAGCCGGCCGCGGCTGCGCACGCACACTTCCCTTCCTCCGGGGGGTGCTGTGTCGGCGTTGCGGAGCGAGGAAGAGGAGGAAAACGACCAGTCTGGGACTTCCCGAGAGGCCAGCGAAATGCCCTTTTCTATGGGGCACGGGGAGGTGGGGTAGGAAGGGAATTTTAGGGTTCTCACGCGGGTGTGGGTGTGTGTTTGGGTGTCCGTCCTCTCGGCCCCGAATTGTTGGGCTTGGAGGTTCGGAAGCCAGGACCAGGAAGGGACCAGGGTGTGGGACATGGGGGGGAGTGGGGATCTGGCGAGGTTGGGGGTCAGGAGAAATCATGCTTTTTTTTTTGGCGAGAGAAGCATAGTTGCGGGCATCCAATAACGGAATATTTGGGCGCAGCTCTGGAGAGGGGTACTGGGGGGGACCCCCCCTCCGCCCCCAAAAGGGAACCGAGCTGCACCCCATAGGAGAGTTTTCCATGGGTTTTTTTTATTTTAGAAAAGTCTTTCTGCTACTGTAAAACACGACTCCTGGAAGTCGGGGGGTGGTGGGGGGTTCTTTCTCGCCGCCGGACGCCCGGGAGGAAATCCAGATTTATACTCCGAGGAAAAGGCGGTAGGGGGTGTAGGGACGGACTTTCCGTGTACGTGTCATTTATATATATATATATTTCTTTTCTCTTTTTTTGCAATTTCTTTTGTAGGGTGGAGGGGTCTTAACTTTGGGGCGACGGTTGTACCAGGGAGAAATGTGTAACGGACAGGAATAGCGGTGCCTGCAATTAAAACTTGACTTCCGCCCTGGAAAAAAAAAAAACGGGGAAAGGCTTTTGTGTATAGTTCCTGGACTTGGTTATCGGCGGGGCGGTGCAGGTGGGGGTCCCCCAAGGCCGCCGGGTCAGTCTTGGCCGCCCTCCTTGAATCACCCAGGCGCTGTGAACTACAACTCCCATCCTCCTGCTCCTCCTGGCTAATCTGGATCAGGCCGACAGAACATGATCCGTTTCCTGCTTTTCAGGGGGTTGGGCTAGATGACCTGCAGGGTCCCTCCCATTTCTACCACAGATTCCTCCCCAGGCACCTGAACTTCTTGTCCAGGGAGCCGTCGAGCTGGGATTTTATTTTTTTAAAAAAAATCAAAGTGCCCTTTTTAGGGGGAAGCAGGATCCCACCTTCGCAGCGGAGCAAACGCAGGTAAAGGAATATTTTGCGGGGACAGGTAGGTAGCCGGGCATGCACATGAAAGCTCATACCAAGAACAGACCTAGTTGGTCTCTAAGGGGCTACTGGAAGGAATTTGTTTTATTTTTTATTTTATTTTTGGGGGGAGGTAAGGAAGGAATAGCTCCGAGCACCTAACCACTGAACATGATGACCCTTTCCCAAAAGTTGGGGGCTGGATGACCATTCAGCAGGTGGGGCGTCTTTCATGCCCAGGAAAGACGCAAGAGACCGGAACGGTCATCAACGGGCAGTCCAACATCTGCTGTGCCAGGTCCCAGGTTCGATTTCCGCTGGCATTTCCCGGTAGGAACTGCAAGTCCGACACCCAGGGGAACCTTCGCTGCTGTGAAGACTGGCGTCCTGCTTTGATTTTTATTTTATTTTATGAGCCCTCCTGGCTCTGGCGTTAGAACGGTTGAGTGGGTAGGGCCCCGAGGGTTATCTAGCCCAACCCCCTTTTCCCACTGTCCCACACACAGTTAATTCTGCGTCCAGGGCGGCTGTCTACCAGCTCCATCTGCTACTCAGGCTGAGACCCTACCTGCCGCAGACTGTCTCGCCAGAGTGGTGCATGCTCTGGTTATCTCCCGCTTGGACTACTGCAATGCGCTCTACGTGGGGCTACCTTTGAAGGTGACCCGGAAACTGCAATTAATCCAGAATGCGGCAGCTAGACTGGTGACTGGGAGTGGCCGCCGGGACCACATAACACCGGTCCTGAGAGATCTGCATTGGCTCCCAGTACGTTTCCGAGCACAATTCAAAGTGTTGGTGCTGACCTTTAAAGCCCTAAAGGGGGCGTCGCTAGGGGGTGGTGGTACGCACGGCCCGGGTGACAGGGGAGGGTGGGGGTGACAAGCGGTGGCTCCTCCCGCCCACTCCCACGCGCCGCCGTTCCCTCTGTCACCCCGGGAGCAACAGCGCACGGCCGAGCGAGCACCCCGTCCGTGCAGTGCTTCTGCCCCTGGGGCGACGGAGCAAACGGGGGTGACAAGCGGCGGCCCCTCCCGCCATTCCCACGCACTGCCGCTCCCTCCGTCACCCTGGGAGCGGCACGGCCCGCGCGGAGTGCGCCTGCGCGACATTTCGCGCAGGCGCACTCGTCGTCGGACCGCCGCTTCCACGGCCTCCTTTTGAGCCGCAGAGCGAAAAGGCGGCTCGTGGGGCTGCCGTGCGCGATCGGCGGGGAGCCGCCGATCGCGCTTGGCAGCCCCACGAGCCGCCTTTTCGCCCTGCGGCTTAAAAGGGGGCTGCGGAAGCGGCGGCGGCACTCCGTCGTGATGTCACAATGTGACGTGCCAACGTCCCGCCCCTGGGGCGTTTCCTTTTGCCACCCCGGGTAGTGCGGAGCCTTCCTCCGCCACTGCCACTTCCTCCGCCACTGCCGCCACTCGGTCCTTTATACCTGAAGGAGCGTCTCCACCCCCATCGTTCAGCCCGGACACTGAGATCCAGCGCCGAGGGCCTTCTGTCGGTTCCCTCACTGCGAGAAGCAAAACTACAGGGAACCAGGCAGAGGGCCTTCTCGGTAGTGGCGCCCGCCCTGTGGAACGCCCTCCCATCTCATGTCAAAGAGATAAACAACTACCTTACATTCAGAAGACATCTGAAGGCAGCCCTGTTCAGGGAAGTTTTTAATCTGTGACATTTTAATGTATCCTAATATCTGTTGGAAGCCACCCAGAGTGGCTGGGGAAACCCAGCCAGATGGGCGGGTACAAATAAATTATTATTATTATTATTATTATTATTATTATTATTATTATTATTATTATTATTATTATAATAATTATTAGAAACCATCCCAGTTCCTTCTTAGTTTTGCAAGTACAGTGGCGCATCGACTTACGAGCGACTCGACTTCCGCATTTTCCGACTTCCGAACGATCTCCAGAAGCGGAAAAACGGCCGCCGCTTCCGAAATTTCCGAGTTACGAAGGGAAAGCGGCGGCACGATACCTCGACTTCCGAGGTTTTCAGTGCGGTTTTTTTCCTCGACTTGCGGTTTTTTCCCCCCCATTCCGAGGTGGCGGCTTCGACTTGCCGAAGGTTTCGACTCGCGAGGGCGCCTTCGGAACGGGGTTAACTTCGTAAGTCCAGGTCCGGCTGTAGCTCTTTCTGCCGCAGCGCTGGGGGAGCGGCTGCTTGGCATGCAGAAGGGCCCAGGTTCAATCCCCGATGGCAGGGCTGGGCAGAGATCACGGGCTGCTAGTACTTGTGGTGCAGAGCCAGGGCTGGAGCGACGGCCTGTCTCGGGTGTGGATATGGCAGGTGCTTCTGTTGTCGCTCAAACCGCCCAAAAGCTTAGATCTGAAGGAGTCCAGAAAGCCCGGCCTAATTGCACCCCATGTTTGATGAGAGAGGAAAGCCTCTGGAGCTGCCCCCCCCCCAGAAGGCAGAAATTCAACAGGCTCAGGTTTCGCTCCCGAGTGCGAATGCTGAGTGCCTGTTAAAAGGTGAAGGGGGACACACACACACAAACACACACTCCTGGTAAGTGTTGCAAAAGACGCTGGGTGAGTCTCCTGCCACTTGAGAGGCAGCGAGGTGCGGTGGTTAGAGTGTGGGACTAGGACTCTGGAGACCAGGGTTCGAATCCCATCCTGGGCTGTGGTGTGAAGCTCCCCTGGGGAAGTCTCTGCCTCTCTCAGCTTAGCCTCCTTTGCAGGGTCGTTGCGGGGACTCAAGCGTGGACTCAGGCCTGGGCGGGACCCGGGTTCAAATCCCTTCTTGGCGGCCATGACGCTCGCTGGGCGGGTGAGCTTGGGGGCGGGTGACCATGCCATGCTCCGCTACCCCTCGGGGTGGTTGTGGGGGTTCAAGGACAAGCACGTGCCCCACATTAGCCAGTGGGATAGACATGCAGTAAATAGTACTAATAATAATAATAATAATAATAATAATAATAATAATTTTTATTATTTATATCCTGCCCGTCTGACTGGGTTTCCCTGGCCACGGCAGGCGACTTATGGTACATACAAAACTTATGGGAAGCCGCCCAGAGTGGGCGGGGTACAAATATAATAATAATAATAATAATAATAATAATAATATAATAAATATTATTATTGACTGAATTTGTGCATCTCTCCCCTAGTCAGGGTCAGAATCTGAGCCAGTGTCTTGGATCAGGTCCAATCCAGTCCAGGATAACCCAGACCTGAGCTGAGCTGGGGGGTTTGCAGAACCTTAAGAATTTTAAATCCTAATTAAACATGAGTTTTGCATGAGGAATAATAATAATAAATTAATAATAAATATATAGGGTTGCCAGGTGTCCACTATTTGAGTGGACAGTCCACTTTTTCACATTATGTTCACTATTTTTTTCACAAAATAGTGGACTTTTTTTATTCAAAAGCTTTATGATGAAATGGTATTTTAATACGTGTTAAAATGTTTGTAAGAAAATATATAATTTAATTTAATTTAACCACACACCCCCGCTTGTCCACTATTTTTTGGAAGCAGACCTGGCAACCCTATTATTATTATTATTATTATTATTATTATTATATATTATTAAATATTTCTATTTTAAAAAATAAGCGCTTGGGTGGAAATCCAACAGGTGCAGCACCTATTGGACCCCCCCCCCTCCTCTCCTGCTGCTGCAAAGGACGGAGGGGGAAACACACACGACCCGCTGTCCCTCCCCAAAGGACCCAGGAGTCCGGGCTCCCTCCTCCCTCCGCCCTGGAGGACTGCGGCCATAGAGACGGCGGCCCAGAAGGGCCTCCACGGCCTGGACTTCCTCCTTCCGCCCCCCCAACGGAGCCTCACTTCCGGTCCTCCCGCCACGGAGCGATGGCTGCCCACCTGCGGCTGCGAGGGACCGTGGCGCTGGTGACAGGTCCCTTCTCCTCCTCCTGGGGAGGGAGGGAGGCAGGCGGGAGTTCAACAGGGGAAGCGGGAAAGGGGGGGGGCATTTGGGCCTGGGGCCTGCCAATGGGGAAACTTGGCAGAATATATCAGGCATCAGTTCCACAGGTCGAGCTCGTGCTTGGGCTGCCTTTCTGCTCCCCACCTTCTTCTCTCCACCACCCCCCTCCATCCAACCTGCCCCACAACAACCCTGCGAGGGGCGACCGGCGCCCACGGACCAGCTTCCAGGCCGAGCGCTGGACTCGAACCCGGACCCCAGCCCCACACGCCAGCTAAGCGTATTTGGTGATGGAGAGTGAAGGGGGTGGCTCTACCTGTCGGGTTTCCGCCTCCAGGAGCCCTGACCTTTCTGACGCAGTCAGACGGGCAGGATATAAATAATAAAAATTATTATTATTATTATTATTATTGAAACAAAATAGAAAATTCTTTCCAGTAGCACCTTAGAGACCAACTGAGTTTGTTCTTGGTATGAGCTTTCATGTGCATGCACACTTCTTCGGATATTATTATTATTATTATTATTATTATTAGTACTATTTACTGCAGGTCTATCCCACTGGCTAATGTGGGGCACGTGCTTGTCCTTGAACCCCCACAACCACCCCGAGGGGTAGGGAAGCATGGCATGGGCCAGCCCCCAAGGTCACCCGCCCAGCGAGCGTCATGGCCACCAAGAAGGGACTCGAACCCGGACCCCAGCCCCACACACCAGCTAAGCGTATTTGGTGATGGAGAGTGAGGGGGGTGGCTCTACCTGTCGGGTTTCCGCCTCTAGGAGTCCTGACCTTTCTTACGCAGTCAGACGGGCAGGATATAAATAATAAAAATTATTATTATTATTATTATTATTATTATTATTATTATTATTATTACTATTTACTGCAGGTCTATCCCACTGGCTAATGTGGGGCACGTGCTTGTCCTTGAACCCCCACAACCACCCCGAGGGGTAGGGGAGCATGGCATGGTCACCCGCCCCCAAGCTCACCCGCCCAGCGAGCGTCATGGCCACCAAGAAGGGATTTGAACCCGGGTCCCACCCAGGCCTGAGTCCTCGCTTGAGTCCCCGCAACGACCCTGCGAAGGAGGCTAAGCTGAGAGAGGCAGAGACTTCCCCAGGGGAGCTTCACACCACAGCCCAGGATGGGATTCGAACCCTGGTCTCCAAAGTCCTAGTCCCACACTCTAACCACTGCACCTCGCTGCCTCTCAAGTGGCAGGAGACTCACCCAGCGTCTTTTGCAACACTTACCAGGAGTGTGTGTGTCCCCCTTCACCTTTTAACAGGCACTTTTTAAAAAAGCTGCACCCGTTCCATTTCCGCCTGCCGTGGAGCAGCAGCTAAAGGCGGAGGGGGTTGCTGGGGGAGAAGCGTGACCGGGGCTCCTCTTCCTTCTTCCTCAGGGGGAGGCAGTGGCATCGGCCGCGCCATCTGCGCCCGCTTTGCCCGCGAAGGGGCTCAGGTGGCCGTTGCAGACTGCGATGAGGCCGGCGCAGCCCAGACGCTTCGGGGGCTCCAGGCGGGCGACCACCAGGCCCTGCGCGTCGACGTGGGGTGCGCCAAGAGCGTGGCTGACCTCGTGGCCCAGATCCAGGTGGGGCCCGCCATGGGCATCTGCGGGGGGTTGGACTAGATGAGCCCTGGGGGGGGGGTCCCTGCTCTGCAATCCCCTGACTCTAACTCTGCCAAGCCTTGCCCCGAGTCGGAATTCGTCCTCGGCACCCTGCCCACCCTGTGCGTTTATTGGTTGCCTTCGTATCCTGCCTTCCTTCTCCTCCGCTCCCTCACGAGAGCCCTGCCAGGTAGGCCAGCCTGAGGTCCTTCGGGGAGCTTATCCTGGAAATGCTAGAATTGTACAGTCGGGAGGGACCCCGGGGGGTCATCCATCCCAACCCGCTGCCCGACATTGCGATGTTGAGGCCCGAATCCTGGGCCGAGTCCAGAGTCCTGAGGGGTCGCGGCGGAGCTTTTGGTGCTGATTTCCTCCCTCTGGCCTCCAGGCACGCTTCTCCCGCCCGGCCAACGTCTGCGTCAACTGCGCCGGCATCACCATGGACGAGTTCCTGCTGAAGCAGACGGAAGAGGCTTTTGACGCCGTCCTCAGGGTCAACCTCAAGGTACTCGGCCGGCAAGGGAGGGGGTCCCCGGAAGACCCTCCTTCCTCAGTCTCAGGGCCCTCGGTCATCTGACACCAAATTGGGAGGGGTGGATAATACCCCTGAGGACAGGATCACACTTCAAAATGACCTTAACAGATTAGAGAACTGGGCCAAAGCAAACAAGATGAATTTTAACAGGGAGAAATGTAAAGTACTACACTTGGGCAAAAAAAATGAAAGGCACAAATACAGGATGGGTGACACCTGGCTTGAGAGCAGTACATGTGAAAAGGATCTAGGAGTCTTGGTAGACCATAAACTTGACATGAGTCAACAGTGTGATGCAGCAGCTAAAAAAGCCAATGCAATTCTGGGCTGCATCAATAGGAGTATAGCATCTAGATCAAGGGAAGTAATAGTACCACTATATTCTGCTCTGGTCAGACCTCACCTGGAATACTGTGTCCAGTTCTGGGCACCACAGTTCAAGAAGGATACTGACAAGCTGGAACGTGTCCAGAGGAGGGCAACCAAAATGGTCAAAGGCCTGGAAACGATGCCTTATGAGGAACGGCTTAGGGAGCTGGGTATGTTTAGCCTGGAGAAGAGAAGGTTAAGGGGTGATATGATAGCCATGTTCAAATATATAAAAGGATGTCATATAGAGGAGGGTGAAAGGTTGTTTTCTGCTGCTCCAGAGAAGCGGACACGGGGCAATGGATTCAAACTACAAGAAAGAAGATTCCACCTAAACATTAGGAAGAACTTCCTGACAGTAAGAGCTGTTGGACAGTGGAATTTGCTGCCAAGGAGTGTGGTGGAGTCTCCTTCTTTGGAGGTCTTTAAGCGGAGGCTTGACAGCCATCTGTCAGGAATGCTTTGATGGTGTTTCCTGCTTGGCAGGGGGTTGGACTGGATGGCCCTTGGGGTCTCTTCCAACTCTAGGATTCTAGGATTCTATGATTCTATGTTACATTGGCCACAGGTTCTTTGCCAGAAAAGCTTTTCCCCACAGTTTCCAACCAACGTTGCCATATGTCCAGCGCTTGCCCATGAAGCATTACCTCGTTGTCCTTTTTGCCACAGATTTTTAATTGTTCAAGTACTTTTAGAGAAAATATTTCTCCAAATTACAGATAAATGATTGAAGTTGCAAAACAGTCACACTGGTCACATCCTTTAAAAAACACAATTTCAAAAAAGCTGGACTGGATGGCCCTGGTGGTCTCTTCCAACTCTAGGATTCTGTGATCTTGCTTATAGAACGATAAAGGAACCCAGTGGTCATCCATCCCAACCCCGTCCCTGCTCACTTTCTTCCTTCTCCACAGGGGACCTTTCTGGTGACGCAGGCTGTGGCGAAGGCCTTGGTGGCAAGCGGGTCTTCGGGGGGCTCCATCATCAACCTGGGGAGCATCGTGGGCAAGGTGCAGTGACCCCCCCCCTCCTAATGACCTCCTTGCCCTTTGCCCCCCCCCCAGCCTGCTCCCCACCGCCAATAATTCAGTCCCTTCATCTCTTCTTCCTTCCCAGGTGGGGAATCTGGGGCAGGTGAACTATGCAGCCTCCAAGGCCGGGGTAGAGGCTCTCTCCAAGACGGCAGCCAAGGAGCTGGCCAGGTAAGGCAGGCTGGGTGGCAGGCGGAGAACTCAGGGGGGTGGGGGGTGGGAAGGAGCCCCCCATTCGCCTGCCCTCCTTCCCTGGGGATTCCTGCATTGCAGAGCGTTGGGCTGGGCGGCCCCCTCCTCGTCCCGTCCCCACGACGACCCTGCGAGGTTGGCCGCGCTTCACAATCCACAGCCAGCGAGCTTTGCGGATTTGAACCCTGGGCCATTCCATGAAAAGTGAGCCTGATAAGAATGCTAGATGAGCGCTGGACTTTGGTGAGGAAGATTCCAAACGTGCAGTCTAACCATTTTTTTAAAGCTAAAGACAAAAGAAGTTTAGTTTATGGACCTTCTTTTCAAAAGTCCACCCACGTAGTCTTCACAGAAGTGTTCAAGTTAAAAGTTTTCTGATGATTGTCCCACCCGTGACAGCATTTTTTCCTTAATTTTGTATCGTTAAATTTCTTAAACTTAATTTCCTGATTGCATAGTTGTAACCAATAAACATTGATTTAAACAGATATGCTGAGTTTATCATTGATTCACCTCCCAACTCGCAGAGTTTTTCCATAAATCAAACTTATCTCAAGCTCCATGTCCTTTTCTTGTCCCACCCGTGACAATACTTTAACATTTAATAAAATTGTCAAAAATATCCATAAAAATAATTAAAAAATTAGTAAAATGTTCAGTATCTTATTAAGAACATAGTTTAAATTTTGGTTGTTAATTTTTATGTATATTTACATTGTTACACATGTGTGAATACCAAAAAACATGCTCCAAGTGTCCCACCCTTGACAATGGAATCGCCCCCCTGCCCTGTCCTGGATCTAACCACTGTGCGACGCTTCCTCTCCCTGCTGCTCTGCAGGTACGGGATCCGCTGCAACACGGTTCTGCCAGGGTTCGTCCGCTCCCCCATGACGGACAAGGTCCCCCAGAAAGTGCTGGACAAGGTGGGCGTTTTTCGGGGGGGGCTGAGGTCAGGCCCCACCATCGCCCTCCCCACAATTCCTCTGGGGTGAAGAAGTCACCCGCCCTGCCCCGATCCCTCCCTGACCCCTGTCCCTTCCTCCTTCTCCCCAGTTTGCCTCCATGGTGCCGCTGGGACGCCTCGGAGAGCCCGAAGGTCAGGTGACGCAGTCTAGTAATATGTTTGTGCTTCCTTTGAAGGGTGGGGAGGGAAGGGGAGGCTGCCTCTGAGCACCTGCAGAGTGCCCTCCTTCCTCTTGCCGGGCGGGGAGGGCACAGACGTCGTAGAACAGAGGAATCGTGGCGTTGGCAGGGACCCCAAGGGTCATCTAGCCCAGCAACGAAAAACGCGCAAAGTATCTGGGTTTTTCCGTGGCGCCTCTCAGCCCCTCTCAGCTGCTGCCCGCCAGGGATTTCATATCGTATTTTTATGTTGTGAGATCTGTGGATGGAGGGCAGTATGCAAATTTAGTTAATTAATAATAATAGTAACAACATAGCCTAAGGGAGTTTGGGGGAGGAATGTCGCTTCGCTGTGATTCCGGCATTGAAGGGGGTTGGGTTGGATGACCTTCAGGGACCCCTCCCAGCTCCACGATACTGTATAGATTGTACAGGAAATAATAATATTGCTATGAGAAGGTCCCTGGATCCGTCCCCACTGGCAGCTGCGGAAAGACCCACCAGTGCTGTCGGCCACTCCTGACAAGACTGGCCTCCTGCGGTAGAGAAAGGGGCCGGTTTCCTTTCCTGGGAGGGGGCTGGCAGTGTCTGGGGGGGCTGCAGGCGTTGGGAGGAGGGGGCTTCACAGTCTCCTCTGCCTCCCGCCAGACGTCGCTGAGGTTTGTGCTTTCCTGGCCTCCGACGACAGCCGCTACATCACCGGTGCCAGCCTGGAGGTGACCGGTAAGCGGCGTGGGGGGGACGGACAGATTGGGGGACCCTTTGTGGGTGGGGGGGCTCCCCTTGGGTGCCAGTGCTGGTGGTGGGGAGCTCCTCCAGCCTTTACCAGAGACTAGGGCAGCGAGAAGGAACCCCAAAAGCTTCTCCCGTATTTGTCTTTTCGCATGGTCTTCGGAACTCCCTGCCCCTTGAAATTGGACAGGCGCTCCTTCTTCGCTGGCACTCCGTCCGGCGCCCGCGGAAAACATTTCCATTTTAGACGATCCTACCCACCCAAAGAAAAAACACAGGATGTTTGTTCTTTAAAGAGTTTCCATGGCTGTTTTCCACCGGGTGTAAATTTGACGGAATGGATAAATTCTCCCGGAGCGTCATCCAAAACAGACGCAGAGAATTGCTGGTGCATACCGTATTTTTCGCTCCATAAGACGCACTTTTTTCCTCCTAAAAATTAAGGGGAAATATCTGTGCGTCTTATGGAGCGAATGGTGGTCCCTGGAGCCGAATTGCCCAGGGGCCAAAAGCAGATCGTGCTTTTTATTTTACAAAGAGAAAAGGGGGTGTTGAAAGGACCCCGCTCAGCAGCTGATCAGCAAGAGATCGGGAGAGAGATAAGAGTCCCGGCTCCCTTTCAGCCCCGCCCTCCATTGTTGAATGTGCTGCAGAGGGAGGTTGTTTGTTTCCCCAGCGACATGTGACTGGCTGATTAGATTATCTGTCTGGAAACTGTAGAAAAGGCTCCCTTTCCTTTAGAAGCTGCAGAAATGTGAGTTGAACCCCATAAAAACGGGGCTTTTCCTCTTTGCTTTTCCCCCTTTGCAAAAAAAGCTGCAAAACTTTTAGCTGATCCTCAAAAAAACAGGGCTTTTCCCTTTGCAAAAAAAGCTGCAAAACTTTTAGCTGATCCTCAAAAAAACAGGGCTTTTAGAGGAGGAAAACCAGAAAAATATTTTTTTTTCTTGTTTCCTCTAAAAATGAGGTGCGCCCTGTGGTCTGGTGTGCCCTATGGAGCGAAAAATACGGTATTTTGGATCTCCCTTTAGCTCGTGGAAGTGAATTATTTTTATTTTTATTTTATTTTATTAATACCCTGCCTATCTGCCTGGGTCACTCTGGGGAGCTTCCAACCATCTCCGCAGGATCTGCAGCTTTTCTTTCTCTTCCTCCAGGGGGTCTATTCATATGATGCCTTTTCCTGCCTCTGGAGACACCCCCCCCCAGCCTCAAGGAAACCACACTCCCTGGTGCCCCCCCTCCACTTTCGAAGGAAGGACTGGGGGGGGGCGCAGGTTCCTCCTTTCCTGGAGAGACTTTGAATGCAAGATTTGGGGAGGGGGCTTAGAGGCAGGGGGACCTTCCCTGCCCCCCCCCCACCGGAAGAAGGGGGTCTTTTGCAGGACTACCACTCCAGAGGGACGCTGCGGCGGCGCTCAGATTCAGCTCCGGGAATTTCTGTGCCTTGTTTTGGGATATATCACTCAGTTAAATTCTACAAATGTGCAATCTTGGAGAAACACTTGAATGCCGTGAGCCACCTGGAGATAAAAGGAAACGAAACAGGAAAAATTAAGGGAAATGCAGAAATTGTTGCTTGAGGACCGCGGGAAGAGACGCTATTTCCAGCCCGAACAAACGCCCCATGCAGGGTTACATAGCCTCAAATAAATGTGAATGGGAACAAGATATTTAGTGTCATAGACATTTCACAATTGACTCTCTCCCATGTATCCTGCCAAATTGCCCCCCCCCACCAAGAAATATCCCTGGGGGTGACTCTTCCTGGAGCGGATACGATCTTGCATCCACGAAAACGTCTTCCATAATATGATGGTCTGATTATTCTATGATAATAAATACGTTGAGCCTGCTCAGTTTTCTCATTCATTTATTGTGTTTTATCAGCTTCAAATCCGGGGAGGTCAGGGTGGTATATCTGGTTCTCCTGTCGCGCCCCCCCCCCATTTAATCCTCACACCAACTAGGCTGAGAGAAGCAGCGACCAGCCCAGTCACCAAGTGACCGGGAATTCGAACCCTGGTCTCTCCCAGGTTCCAGCCCGGTGCTCTAACCACTGCACCACCGCTGCCTCTGCTGTTTCTGCTGCGCTGAAGGATTCCTTGGTGGGGAGAGGGTGTGGGTGGGTTTGAATTTATCGCCCCCTCTTAAACAACCACCCTCTGCCTGATTTTTGCTTGCGACTTGCGTTGGTGCAAGAAGCGCCCAAGTAAATCACAACACACACACACACCCCTTCCCAGGGGCGTAGCGAGGGGGGTGGTCCGCCCCGGGTTCCATAATGGAGGGGGTGACAAATTATCAAGGAAATTTTTTTGAATTTATTTTTTTTTGAATTTTTTTAAATGCCTGCTCCGAAGGTCTTATCTTACTATACTAGGGATTATATAGCTATATATGAAATTTCATGCATATCGGTTAATATCTTGACCCTCCTCCACCAAAATAGCTGTTCACTTGGCTGTTTTCCTATGTCGTGAAGGCTGAAATTTCAGTTCAGTGGAGCACTTACTGTTCCCAACCCTAACCCTGTGGAAAGCCATCTAATTAGACTTTAATTTGATTTTGAGATGTTTTTAGGAGGTAATTTAATTATTGTTTGATTTTATACCAATGTTATGTATCTGATGTTAGCCACCCTGAGCCCGACTTCGGCCGGGGAGGGTGGGATATAAATAAAAGTTTTTTTATTATTATTACTTGTTATTATTCCTTTGTAAGAAAATATGAAATAACGTAAAACAATTTTTGCAGGGGGGGAAATAGCTATATATGAAATTTCATGCATATCGGTTCATATCTTGACCCTCCTCCACCAAAATAGCTGTTTTCCTATGTCAGTGTTTTTCAACCTGTTTTGGGCAAAGGCACACTTGTTTCATGAAAAAAATCACGAGGCACACCACCATTAGAAAATGTTAAAAAATTAACTCTGTGCCTATATTGACTATATATAAAGTAATTTTTCAATTTTTCCCACGGCACACCAGGCAACATCTCGCGGCACACTAGTGTGCCGCGGAACAGTGGTTGAAAAACACTTCCTATGTCATGAAGGCTGAAATTTCAGTTCAGAGAACACTTACTGTTCCCAACCCTAACCCTGTGGAAAGCCATCTAATTAGACTTTAATTTGATTTTGAGATGTTTTTAGGAGGTAATTTAATTATTGTTTGATTTTATACCAATGTTATGTATCTGATGTTAGCCACCCTGAGCCCGACTTCGGCCGGGGAGGGCGGGATATAAATAAAAGTTTATTATTATTATTATTATTATTATTATTATTATTACTTGTTATTATTCCTTTGTAAGAAAATATGAAATAACGTAAAACCATTTTTGTGGGGGGGAATCAATGGGGGGGTGACAAGAAATTTTCCGCACCGGGTACCACCTGACCTTCCCATGCCTGGGGGGGGGGGTTGACAAAAAAAAATTGCCCCCGGGTACCAATTTACCTTGGTACGCCCCTGGCCCCTTCCTGAGCCTGGAGTGGTACAGTCCAGCACGATCTGTGTTCCACGTGAGCCGTTGGGGTCCCACAACACCCACACCCCAAAATGTAAGCAGCCCTTCCTCTCGAGGCACCCGGGCTCAGTTTTAGGTTTTAGGTTCTGAGGACAAGTGTGCCTTTATCATGCGCAGAGTGCCTTTCCTCCAGAGGCTGTCTTTGGCATGCGACGGTCCTCTCCCCGCACACCTCCCTTTAACGTGGCTCTAATATTTTGGTCCGGGTTTGCCCTTCTCGTGGGCAGCAAAGGGGGCAGCGGTTGTAATCCCGGACGCCTGGGTCCCCTTTTGCCTGCTAATCCCGGGGGGTTATGGGTGGCTGGTCCGGCTGTGAGCCTGCACTAATTAATGTTTGCCCAAGGGATTATTGGGGTGTGCTGGGAAGGCAGCCCTGGGGCCTCTGGGGGTGAAAAAGGATTAGCTGCCGGAGGGGGTTGGGGGCCCCTGTCTGATCCCCCTGACCCAAAGACAGCCCTGCTGGGCCTTCCCACCCTGAAGGGTCAGCGGGCAATGGGGAGGAGACCCAGCAGCCGGGCAGACCCCTCTCATGCCTGGGAAACCGATTTCAAAAGCAGGATCTGGCCCTCAACTTCCCACCAGAGGTGCGCATGATTAAACACCCGTGTGCAGAGGAGCTAGGAAGTGCGGGTAAAAGGCGGGTCTAGATGATTTTAAACGGATCCTCATGAATTCATATGATTTTCCCATTCAAATGAAATAAAACCACCATGATACTGTAGACCACATCTCAGTCTATATGCAGCATCAAAAGAAATCATGCATCCGCTGTTTTGTGGGGCCACAATGGTGCAAAAACTTGGTTAAAAAACACGGATCCTCATGGATCCTCGTGATTTCTGCACTGGGGCAACCCAAACTCACCGTCAAATCACATATCATGTCCAGGGGCACAGCCTGCACCACAAAAATCTGGGATCCATGGCTTCCTCGCGACACTATGGCGCAAAAACTTGGTTTTGAAGCACAGATCCGCACCCTTTTTGCACTGGGCCACACCAAACTCAACGGCAAATCACACATCATAGCCAGCGTCGCCAGGATCCATGATGTTTGTGGTGCAGCCTGTGCCCCTGGCTATGATGTGTGATTTGTCGGTGAATTTGGTGTGGCGCAGTGCAAAAAGGGTGCGGATCCGCGCTGCAGAGCCACGTTTTTGGTCCACGGTGTTGCCAGGATGCCGTGGATCCGTGTTTTTTGTGGTGCAGCCTGTGCCCCTCGACATTATGTGTGATTTGACGGTGAGTTCCGGGTGGCAGCCCTTTTTAGGGAAGTTTTTAATGTGTGATATTTTTGTATTTGATTTCTGTTGGAAGCCGCCCAGAGTGGCTGGGGAAACCCAGCCAGATGGGCGGGGTACAAATAATAAATATTATTATTATTATTATTATTATTATGATATGTGATTTGACGATGAGTTTGGGGTGCCCCAATGCAGAAATCATGAGGATCCATGAGGATCCGTGTTTTTTAACCAAGTTTTTGCACCATTGTGGCCCCACAAAACAGTGGATGCATGATTTTTTTGATGCTGCATATAGACTGAGATGTGGTCTACAGTATCATGGTGGTTTTATTTCATTTGCATGAAAAAATCATATGAATTCGTGAGGATCTGTTTAAAATCATCTAGATCCGCCTTTTACCCTGGACCCGTGGCGTCCCAAGAGTCAAAATGACATAGAATCAGAGAGCCATAGAGTTGGGAGAGACCAAAGGGGTTGAGGTCTCAGAGCTAATGTGTTGGGTTTTGGGGAGGGGTTCTCCAAGGCACCCGCCAGCCAGAAGAAGAGGACATCACACAGTGGAGGTACAAGAAGAAAACTTGTATTGAAATGCTTATGAAAACAATGGGGCTGAGGCCCCCCTGTGCTCAGGCTCCCCATTCCACCGCTTGGCTCCATCCTCCCGGCAGCTGCTGCCCCATGGCTAGTCATGCTCAGGCAGACACGTGAATGGGCTCAAAGGCTTTGATGGAAAAGGGTAAAAGGCGGATCTAGACGGATCCTCATGGATCCTCCATATTTTTACAAATAACTGCAAAAAATTTAGTGTCAAATCACATCTAGAAGCCACGCCTACAGTCTGGAGCATAAAAAACGGGAATCCAACACTTTGCTGCGCTGTAGCACCACAAAAACATAGATCCGAGGCATGGATCCACATGAATTCATATGATTTTTATATTGAAACAAAATAAAACCACCATGATACTCTAGACCAAATATTAATCTATAGGCAGCACCAAAAAAATCACGTTTCCAATATTCCGTGAGGCCGCAATGGCGCAAAAACATGGTTCTGAAGCGCGGATCCTCACGGATCCTCACCCTTTTTGCACTGGGCCACATCAAACTCACCGGCAAATCACACATCATAGCCAGGGGCACAGCCTGCACCACAAAAAACACGGATCCACCGCTTCCTGGCGACACCACGGCCCAAAAACGTGGTTCTGAAGCGCGGATCCTCACGGATCCGCACCCTTTTTGCATTGGGCCACATCAAACTCACCGGCAAATCACACATCATAGCCAGGGGCACAGCTTGCACCACAAAAAACACGGATCCAACGCTTCCTGGCGACACCACGGCCCAAAAACGGGGTTCTGCACCACAAAAACATAGATCCGAGGCATGGATCCACATGAATTCATATGATTTTTATATTGAAACAAAATAAAACCACCATGATACTCTACACCAAATACTAATCTATAGGCAGCACCAAAAAAATCACGTTTCCACTATTCCGTGAGGCCGCAATGGCGCAAAAACATGGTTCTGAAGCGCGGATCCTCACGGATCCTCACCCTTTTTGCACTGGGCCACATCAAACTCACCGGCAAATCACACATCATAGCCAGGGGCACAGCTTGCACCACAAAAAACACGGATCCAACGCTTCCTGGCGACACCACGGCCCAAAAACGGGGTTCTGCACCACAAAAACATAGATCCGAGGCATGGATCCACATGAATTCATATGATTTTTATATTGAAACAAAATAAAAGCCACCATGATACTCTACACCAAATACTAATCTATAGGCAGGACCAAAAAAATCACGTTTCCACTATTCCGTGAGGCTGCAATGGCGCAAAAACATGGTTCTGAAGCGCGGATCCTCACGGATCCGCACCCTTTTTGCAACTGCGCCACATCAAACTCACCGGCAAATCACACATCAATAGCCAGGGGCACAGCCTGCACCACAAAAAACACGGGTCCAAAGCTTCCTGGCGACACCACGGCCCAAAAACGGGGTTCTGAAGCGCGGATCCTCACGAATCCGCACCCTTTTTGCACTGCGCCACATCAAACTCACCGGCAAATCACACATCAAAGCCAGGGGCACAGCCTGCACCACAAAAAACACGGGTCCACCGCTTCCTGGCGACACCACGGCCCAAAAACGGGGTTCTGAAGCGCGGATCCTCACGAATCCGCACCCTTTTTGCACTGCGCCACATCAAACTCACGGCAAATCACACATCAAAGCCAGGGGCACAGCCTGCACCACAAAAAACACGGGTCCACCGCTTCCTGGCGACACCACGGCCCAAAAACGGGGTTCTGAAGCGCGGATCCTCACGAATCCGCACCCTTTTTGCACTGCGCCACATCAAACTCACCGGCAAATCACACATCAAAGCCAGGGGCACAGCCTGCACCACAAAAAACACGGGTCCACCGCTTCCTGGCGACACCACGGCCCAAAAACGGGGTTCTGAAGCGCGGATCCTCACGAATCCGCACCCTTTTTGCACTGCGCCACATCAAACTCACCGGCAAATCACACATCATAGCCAGGGGCACAGCCTGCACCACAAAAAACACGGGTCCACCGCTTCCTGGCGACACCACGGCCCAAAAACAAAAACGGGTTCTGAAGCGCGGATCCTCACGAATCCGCACCCTTTTTGCACTGCGCCACATCAAACTCACCGGCAAATCACACATCAAATAGCCAGGGGCACAGCCTGCACCACAAAAAACACGGGATCCACGGCTTCCTGGCGACACCACGGCCCAAAAACGGTGGTTCTGAAGCGCGGATCCTCACGAATCCGCACCCTTTTTGCACTGCGCCACATCAAACTCACCGGACAAATCACACATCATAGCCAGGGGCACAGCCTGCACCACAAACATCATGGATCCTGGCGACGCTGGCTATGATGTGTGATTTGCCGTTGAGTTTGGTGTGGCCCAGTGCAAAAAGGGTGCGGATCTGTGCTTCAAAACCAAGTTTTTGCGCCATAGTGTCGCGAGGAAGCCATGGATCCCAGATTTTTGTGGTGCAGGCTGTGCCCCTGGACATGATATGTGATTTGACGGTGAGTTTGGGTTGCCCCAGTGCAGAAATCACGAGGATCCATGAGGATCCGTGTTTTTTAACCAAGTTTTTGCACCATTGTG